>JBBPNN010000054.1:0-65925 GCA_038090935.1 Hortiboletus campestris
TGGACAACGAATTGTAAACCTATATAGCCTCAAAGCTCTTATGCGACCTCCGCAACTTGTTTTCACCGAAACGTAAATCCCAAGCAGGACTACCTATCCAACCGGTGGCTACTACTTCAAACAATGCAGAAGGTCAGAAGGTGACGGAGAGGGTCATGGTTGATTTTGGTGCCCAAACGGAAACCGAGACTCAATCATCTCTCTGTGTCTCAGCACCCAGAACAATTGAGCTCAAAGAAACTACAAAACCCATTGCATCGAAAGTGAGTATGGATGATTTCCCTTTTATTTAAAGGTTACCTGAACTCGGAAAAGCGCAAAGCGCCTTCCAGGACGTCTGTCAGGGATACCGCGGAAATCACTCTTCCCGACACAGTGTCGCCATCACAAGCTTCTGCTGACCTTCCTTCTCCTGCTAAGCCAAAGAGGGCGAGGATTGCCATGAAGCGGGAAAAGGAATGGGAAGAACCTATTTTCGTCGAACCGGTGTCTAAGGGGGGTGCAGGGCTGGTAGGTCGAGTACTGCGACATCAAAGAAACAATACTGAAAGGACCTGTAGGTTACCTCCCAACAAGCCGGAAAACCTGGGAGGGCAAGTAGGGCACGCCGGAAACCCAAGCAAGCTCCTGAGAAGATTAAGGAGGGCAGTTCCATGACCCCGGTTCAACGTGCACCTTCACCTGTGCCGTCAGACCCACCTATACCTGCTGTATCTGAACCCACCCCACCGCCACCAGCTCCTCCGCCTGTTACGCAATCACCCCGTAAGCCTGCGACACCCAAAGCCTCCGTAACGATCACTCAGTCGGGCACATCATCTACACCTACTCTTAAAATCCGGTTGCCACGATTGTCCGCAGTTAGCGCCACCACCCATTCTAACTCGATGCTCCCTATTCTGCAATCTCCCCCACTCGCACCCTCACCAGCACCGGACACCAGCACCTCCCACGACTCGCGACCACGACGGTCGTTGCGTCGACAAGATTCGGCCTCTGTTTCTGTAAGCGGTACATCATCTTATACGGCAGAGGTGGTTGAGGACGTAGAGTCGGTGAAACCAAGTAAGCATCAGACCTTGTTCTTTCGTCCAGTTAATAATCTCCACCAAGAACACAAACCCGCAAGAGGAAGCAGAAGGCATGTTGAATCAACATAAGTTGCCACCGGTTTTCGGTCGTTCTCTGAAACTCTAGGACGTCGTGGTCAAGGGGTGGCAGCAGCATCAGAGATTCGTGTAATCAACATAGAAAGATATATATATCTTGTTATTTTACACTTTACAGCATAGGGTATATTGATTGGCTCCCGGGCGTTTATGTGGCTCCGCGCTCTGAGTCCGTGAGGAGATGTGAGGCTACCCAGTTCCGCCCGGGTCATATCCTGTCCATCCTTCACCATGTCTGCGAGTACACTAATTGTTCAGGGGCGTGTCGCTGCGACGCGAGGACTCCGGTACCGATCGTTTCACGTTCGATCTGCCCATGAACCCCCGAGTACTCAGACCTCACAGCTTCTGGCTTCTTACGCTGCCCATCCTCCTCATCCACTTACACTAAACTCGCTTGTGGCTCTTGGCCAGCCTCTTACGCCAGAATCTGTCCTCAACAGTGTCTCCTTTGTGCTGTCTGAGATTCCGCGTCGCCTCGCGAGACGGGCACGCGCACTCGAGAGCCTGCCATTCATTGTCGGAACCAATCCCTACGTTGCGAGGACGCTGAATGCGTACAGACAGAGCTTCCAATTTCTGGCAAGCTACCCGCCTGTCACAACTCTCGAAGAGAGCGCATCCTTTACGGCCGAGCTCAGCCATTTAGTGGAAAGCCACCGGAATGACATACCAACCATGGCAAAGGGGTGCGTCTTTCCCCATCCTGCGGTTCCATCGCATGTGTCCTAACCGTTATGTTGTGTTAGCTTCCAAGAATGCGCCAAATATATGTCTCCGACACAAATAAGCACTTTCTTAGATGGTGCCATTCGTAATCGGATATCAGTCCGTTTGATTGCTGAACAACATATCGCCTTGTCACAGGCCCTGGAGAGGCAGAGAGATATGGGTCTCACATCTCACTTCGGTATTGTCGACATGGCCTGCTCTCCCACCGCTATGGTCAAAATGGTTGGTGCATTCGTGAGTGAACTTTGCGAGGCCACGCTCGGGGCCGCCCCGACCATCATAGTCGACGGACATCAAGATACTACGTTTGCGTGAGTCCCGATCCAGCCCCGTCTACTACATCTACGGTCTAACTTGTTACGAAAGCTATGTTCCTGTCCATCTCGAATACATCCTCACAGAAATTCTGAAGAACGCCTTCCGAGCGACGGTCGAACATCACTACAAGCTGCACGGCACAACATCCGCGCATACAGTCACCCCAGTCCAAATCACGATCTCCCCTCCACCTTCGCCTACTTCCCCCTTCCTTTCGATCAGAATTAGAGATCAGGGGGGTGGTGTATCACCTTCTAACATGGCACGGATATTCTCGTATGCATTCACCACCGCTGGTAATACTGAGAGCGATGGTGGTGGACCTTACGCTGCGCAGCACGTTGGCGGGAGTGCTGCTGTTGGTGGAAGCGCGGGTACAGGCGACGCTAATCTCTTCAGCGAGATCACAGAGAAGGGTATACAAGTCGGACTCGGAACAATTGCTGGCTTAGGATATGGGCTTCCGATGAGCAGGTTATATGCAAGATATTTCGGTGGCTCACTCGATTTGTTCTCACTAGATGGATGGGGTAAGTAACCCACCTCTACCGTGTCCGTTGGCACCAATATTCAGGGGTTTACAGGTAGTGACGTGTATGTGAAACTGCGCAGCGTTGACCAGGCTGGCAATGCTCAGATTTAAGCTAATCCCTTGCTCGAGCTGTCCCTGTTACCCACGAATGTTCACGCCTAGATAGATCGCAAGTATCACAAGAATGTCCTTCAATTCTAAATATCGTCGCCTCGGGTATACATGCATAAGTATGAGAAATAATTTAGCTTTGGAGTGAGAAAAGAGTCCATGTCGATAAAGTATCATACATTCTTGCTTTCTGCTTCTTCGCATTCCCCCCGCCATCGATTCCCGAATTTTAGAACCAACAGGATCAGTATATCCATGATGACCAACAAGCCAGCCCAAAAAGTGTACAGTCCACCATCTCCGATTCTATGCTGTGAGAGTGTTCAACGTACATAATTTCGTCACAAAGAAAGGTGCTTGCCTGGAGGGGAATGGCAATCTCAACTGCAATGAATGCAATTATTCCTCGAAATGCACTATTCGTTGCTACAGCGGTCGATGAGCGTCCTTTGTTGGCGTCGACGATATAGGCGAGAGCACAACTGTATATCCACCTGCCAGTAGAAAGTGATTCAGCGGCTCGCAAGAGATTTAAGAAAATGGAAACCAACATCGAAGAAAAACCGCTAATGAATAACACCACGCAAATTGCAGCGACCGGCTGGTGAGTTTGGCAAATCCAAGCGTAACTCAACGCGGAGAGGGGAAGCGACGCCATGGCTGGCAATGTACTCTGGAGGCGCATCTATGGTTTCTGATTTAAGGCGAAAATAACGGATGATGACCAAAGTGCGCACACCCACCTCTGGATGCATTTTCTCCCCGTGTTGACTCTCGAGTTTCATCAACATCCTATCAGACCATCGCCCCCCAAAGGTGCTACCAAAAATAGCGCCTGTAATCAAAGTGGTATATGAAGCGTCGCGATATAAACTCGAACGAAGAACTCACCCACTCCAGCGGAAAGCAGGACGAGGCCCGTGCGCAGTGCATCATAGCCGTACGACGTTGATAATGTTCCTGCGCAAGTATATGAAATACTGTATGAGAAACCGAATATCAAACCTGACATAGGATCAGTACTCTGGAGGACCACGAACGCTCTGTAATGCACCGACCTGATGCGAGAAGAATGGCATTGTTATTCCACCGTTTTAACACCAAGATGATGGGTGGGAGAGGGTTAACATCCCTGAATGATAGTGTTATATCGTTGAGAGTACCCAAAGCTCCAGGCATAGTGATTCCGGCTTCTAGTCCCTTGATAGTATTCTCCGAGGACATTTGTTGTGACATGTCAGTGGAGGGTTCCACAATGTCAATCCGACTCTGTGTATCCGTGCACAACTGAATCCCCTCTAATCTCTTGCGAAGGACATTCTGGTATGACAGACTTCTCTCCTTTCGGAAGGTATCCTTGAAGAATATGAGCAAGGATACCAAAACAGTCCCCCCGCTCATAAGTGAAAACCAGAATACCGCACGCCAGCCAAGAGCTTGTGCCAAGACTCCACCAAGAAAAGGGCCAATAGTGGTACCGAGGAGTGGTGCTGCATAGTATGTTCCCATCTTCGTACCCCGTTCATGAGGTTCATATATATCGGCAAGGGTGGCAGCAGCGATAGCCATAACCGCACTTGAACTAAGAAAACGTACCGAGTCCGAATTAACAGAGGCGTAAAATACTGACAAGGATGTGTACTTACCCCATACCTTGTAGGGCTCGCATTCCTATGACGAGACCGATGGTCTTTGAAATAGCCACGACAGCCGAGCCAACGATAAATAGTGACATCGATGACAAATAGACGACCTGAGTATTGCATGAAATTTCAGAGTGGCAACTAAGTTGATACACGAAGGGCAAACCTTGCGGCCTTTAATCTCGCTGATGGCGCTCCACACCAGAGGGAACAATCCTTGGACGAGGATAAACACAGACAAGCTCCAACTGATACTCGATTTGGAAGCATGTAGATCCTGCTCAATCTGCGCATTTGCCGCTACGTAGAAGCACATGTGGGCCGGATTGTTGAGAAAAAAAGGATGTGCTCACGATTCTGGATAGTGGTTGCCAAGCCAGCAATCATTGATGCTGAGGACACAATTGTTAGTGTTAGTGTCTAGCATGCTATTGGTCAAGAGATCGATGTGCAGTGTAACAGCAACCCAGGCATACCTTCCGAGCATCTCTCCAGGCTCTGGGGTCGTCGGGCACCGGTGTATGCTCGATGTCTTTGATGGCCTGAGTTCCGTTAAGTGTGTCCTGACTAAGACAAGATTCAGTAATGGAATCCACAGCTCATAGATGCGTCGGCCCACAGACCTGGGGGGCATGGTTGGTAGCGAGCTGAAGCCACTTGAGCAAAGGTCAGTGCTTACTTATACAACCCCATGAATAGACCACGCACGGATTTATCCTCATGGTGATCAGTGGTGCCCGGGCTGGGGTCGGATTTCACCGGCAACGAGGCAAGCCGGAAGTTCGACTGTGGTGTGCTAACAGAAGTAGCGTAGTTGAAAATACCACCTGTAACTCGGTTTTATATTGCGCGACAGGGTTGAACGGCTCCGCTTCATGCCAGCCGACCTCCAATTACAGCTCACTGACTGGCTTGGTAGTAGAGTCGCCAAGCAAGCAATAACGTCACACCCGTCCTGCAGATGTTTCATCGAAAAAGCGGCTGAACCGGATAGCAAACGGGCCGAGCATGAAGCGATAGATATGAATTACATGGTAACGCCGGTGATTTATCGTCTTGTGGGAATTATTTAACATGATGATCGTTGAACGTTGAACTGGGCTAGTAGGACATGAGGAAATAGCTGATCAGCATGTTATACCCGCTTTTCAGCGCATGTCAGCGATCACTGGATACGGCAGTCGCGTGCGTACCATTATAACTATGACAGATCCTGGCGTTACATGACATGATGCATCATAACAGCCTTCGGGCAGCAGATGACCCCGGTTTATACCTTTGAAGGACCCGGATGCGGGTCCGGAGGACCTTCACGCGGATTTTTGTCCGAACAAAATGCGGTGAAGGAGGTGCAACCCAGGTGAAGGATTCGGACATCCTATTGAAGGTATCTGGGTGTAGCTGTACTGCCAGGTAGTAACATGAGTTTGCGCCTGCCGCAACCGCAAATTTGCAGATTGACTAAGCATTTGCTTCTCAAACTATCCTACATCCCACCCATTTTGATCCTAGTGAATGGATTGGAAAAAAACAAAATGTACGATACCAAGTCACTACCGCACAATGTTGCCGGTGCTCGCTTTGCAGCGAGCTCGATTTCGGCATTACAGATTGCCTCACTTCCCCGACGCGACCTCACCGTCAAAGAATTCCTGACTCAGGCTGTATTTGTTTATGGCAGAGTCGTTGTCGGGGTCTTCTCTCATCTCCATGGCAGTAGAGATCTTCCCAATACTGGCAATTGGACTCGCCTCTCGTCACGGCCACTACCCTGCTCGGATACTCTCCAGGTACTTGATGAAGTGTTTGGGGAAGCATGGATGGACGGTGTGTAGTCCGTCATCGATCCTCGTTTCCATGACGGTTGTGATCGCTTTCCCCTATGGCCTATTGAATGGTGGTGGGAACTGTCTGGCATGGTTTGCTATCAGGCACAGTGGACACAGGGCGAGTAACGAAGACTGGCGAGTCCACGGCCCGTTCATTGTCTTGCCATGGAATGCTGATGGGCCGGGTTTGGAACAGCTAGGAATTTGCACACCTGCTCGCACATGACTGGTTATCGCACACGCTAACAGACGTGGTGATAGAACATCCATGAGACCGCGCGCAGAACCAAAACTGGGCCGAAGTGCAAGTAACATTGATCGGGATTTCACTGCTCTCTCAGCACAGCGAGGCTTCTTTGGCGACGGACGATGTTTCACTTTGCAGATCAGTGTCATATCTTCGAGGGGCATCAAAAAGTTATACCTCCCTCACACCTCCATGGAAACCATTTGGATCGCAGTGTTAGTCGATTTCTGCAACACAATATGGTGAGACTGATCAGTCTTGACTGGCAAAATTCACGGTGCCGTCGGCTCTGTTTCCGCGATTTCATACGGCGCTTCGAGCAAGACTTCCGCAACGTTCATTCAGGCCAGGTGACAGCAATTTTTCAATACTGTCAGTTCTACTTCCTTCGACGGCCCTCTTTCTAGTCCTTCACGCTCGTCCCCCAAAAGCTCCGACTCGGAGTTGCCGAGGAATCGACCTATACGCTGTTGACCTAACTCATCCGAAAGCCAAGAGTCACGCGAGGTTCCCACAGAAAGTACCCGAGAACCTCACAAACACGTCAAACGTGCATAGCTTGCAAGTTTTCAAATTATGGATACGAGAGGTGATGGGGAACACATTATGAACATGAAAATGAGACCTGCACGAATTTCGTGCGTGCAATCTCCATGAAGGCGCACTACAATTTGCGAGAAGCATGTGAGGCAACGTTCTTGAGACCGAGGTCATACACAGAGTGACTTATCTACCCACATAGATAGCTAGATAGACTGTAGAGACAAACGGTAGCATACGAAAGCAGGGGAGAATGTAAACCATATTGATAAGGTCAAGACAGTGAGGCGGAGCCCTTGTGAGCGTACTATTCGCGTGGATTGAAATTCCAAACAAACAGTATGCTTTTACATTTGTTTCGAGTCTACACCATCACATAATTCGGTAGAAAGCAGGACGAACGGGGTGAAAGGCACTGCAAGAGGGCAACCGACGGCTCAAAAGGATCTTAGGGAAATCTGTGGACGCGAGGTCGTCTGGCTCGCAGTTGATGGTCCTTCTACTGCTTTCCTGATGGAGAGCTCGAGGATCTCTCGTGTATCGGGATCAAGTTGTGCAGTGGCTTCTTTGAAGTTGACCGGGGATGAGGTTGCGAGCGAGAGCAACTGCGCGACCGCACTCGAGTGTGCACTGGAAGTCGGACTTTGGGAGGGGCGGAGCAAGAGCGTGACCGTAGGCAAGATGATGCTCAAGACCCGCGTCCCTGTATTCGCAGCGTGAGGTCGGAAATAGTGCAACAATCCAAAGTCTTACGTTGTTCAGTGGTCGTAAGTGCAACGAGGGCAGAAAATGCTCTCCACACTTCTTCGATCGATGCATTGTTTTGCTCCGTCAGCGAGCCATCATCCAATCGAGGGGAGACTCTAGCAACAAAATGGATCATCCCAGGTAACAAGAGTCGCACGCAAGTGCGAAGCAAGTCGTTGCCAGAGGCCGCGACCGTGATGGTTTTTGCACAATGGGCAGCAACAATAGCCATCTGTGTCTTTGATTTCAGCGGTCATGGTGGTCGTCGACAGTGGCATTCTTACATCATCATTCTCTTCTAGCTTCTGCGAGATCACGAAGCACAAATGTTCTACCACACCGCGGGCAACTTTTACTCTCGATGGCAGACTGGTCAAGATCAGAACAGCAGCCAGGAGGTTTGATTTGACTTTTTTAGACGAGATCAATCCCTCTCTACCACTATAGAAATCTTCAGTACGTGAAGAGGACCGAAAGTGTAACAAAACCGACCGCATTTCGTCAACATTAAGAAGACAGGATGACAAGATGCCGTGGATCAGGCTGTCGTAACGATCACGGACCCTCGAGTGAGAGTCGACTAACACCAAAGACTTGAATGCGGGTAAGGTTGGGGTTATCAGATCAATATCCAACGTCTCATCTTTTAACAGTTCTGGTGATAGGTCGAAATTAGAGAAGAACATCATGGTGCCGTCAAACAACCATACCTGCATAGAGCATGCAGCCTACGCCCCTTACGTCCTCTCGGACATTCCCCTCCGTAGTTGATGCTACGAGTTGGAAAGCGGTCAAGGCGCAGCCCACCATTTTGGCGAGTTCCTGAATCGTTCCAGCTGGATGGAGATATTTCATCAGTAGGCGAAGATAGACAATACACAAGTTACCCACAAATAGCTGGGGCACCTTGATTATGTCGAGCGTGGCGTAGGATGTGGGCACAGATCTTCAAGCAGTGAGCACGGACCGAGTTCGAGGATAAAGCTTCGTTCCTGCTAATGAGATAAGGACAGAAGTGCTAAATGGAAGTCTCAACAACTTACGGGGCCACGACACTTTCAATACCAAGATGACCGAAATACTTGGCAAATACTGTGATGACCTCCAACAGGTGCACGAGAGTCGCCGCGTTTTCTACCATTGCCATCCGATAACACAGGCTGATGAACTCTTTGAAGACACTGGGTTCTAGAAGCGCTTTCCCTGAATAGCGGGGATCAATTAGACATTTAAGGGCCCTGAGCGACGCCGTTACTGTAGCATCACGTAAGTGAGGGGTTGCAGACGACTGAGGGGAAGAAACCGCTAAAGCTTCATAGATGAGACCAAAGATCACGAAAAATAGTGGTGCTGGTTCGGTACGGGGAAGCCCAATACCATTCGATGAGGGTAGCGCTGCAGCGGAACTTTGACCAAGAATAGCACTCGACACATGTTGTTCGCTGTGTTCCATCGCATTCGCAACCGCTTGTAGAATGGTAGCCCAAGAGTCGGTGTAATACTACGTCCTCATCAGGCGTCTGCACACAATGGAGTTCATTGACTTACCGGCAGTAAGACCACTTTCCCAAGGTTTGCATACGAGGGGTCCACAGAAACAATAGACAAGTCGTGAACAAACTCCGAATCTGCACGAATGGTAGCGTAGTCGCGTAAACATGCAATCCACTGCGAGGCAAGAACGCCTCTGTGAGGTTTGATGACATCAAGGAGATAAGCCTGCTCTGCGGAAGCGATCTCCAATCGAGCCCATGCAGTAAGGACAGATACAGTCAGCGTGGCAGATGCGTTTGGGCTGAGTTCCAAGGCTCCCATTTTTAGATTACCAGAATCTAGACTCGGGTATCAGGTCATTCCAGGATAAACATATGCTCTTGCTTACCGTCGACCTCTTTGAGGGCACTTGTTAATTGCTTGAGGATACGGCCCATCCTACTTACATCCTTGACAACGCCACAACCCACAAAAACGGCGCAGGCATCAATCGCAGATGACAGAATTTCGGGAGTAGAATCAGAGGAGAAGGCAGGGGTAAGGGCAGCCGTAATTGGAGCTTGATGTTGTTCGAGCAGCAACGCTTCAGGGTAATCCGGGTCGGGTGCTTTGGAAAAGATCTGGATGACCATTAGTGGGAAACGATTCGAAGGAAATGTGGGCTTACCTGGATAGTATCGCGCAGAACAACCAAACCTTCAAGGCGGATCTCCGTGACGTATGCTGCTGACGCAGTGAATGCCATCTTGATTAAATCCGGTATGCGAGAGACGAGAAGGCCATGAACAGGGAAGCCGCAGTTACGTGCATACAGTATATCGAAATGTTCTTGCCTTCCGGACTGATTGACGATGGTGCAGATCTCATGCAAACAATGCAGAGCGAACAATTGAGTTCTCCACCGAGACATAGCGACGGATGACGATCGGTCTTGGTCAGGGTTGTCCGCAGGCATTGCCGCATTCAGAGACTGACCTTCATCGTCGATGTTTCCGGGATTGTCGGTCACCCTTTGAGTGGCATTGGTTCGTAGCATGATCCTTTGGCATAGATCAATCCAAGCGGAAGGATTATGGATGGCAGTCTGAGCAAGCCAGCTTGTGATGACGTTCCGGACACCTTCGATGCTGGGATCGCCATCCAACATGGCAAACAGGTCTTCTACCAGCCGATCACCACCAATCCTCGATACTACTAGCGCATCCTTCTGGACGAGTTGATACAGCGCATCAATGGCAGCAAGCCTGAGCTGCCTGCGGCTAGAACAGAGATACGTCCTAAAGTGTCCCACCGTTTCCGGGATATCTACATGTTCTGGGGCAAACATGAGTAGATGCTGGGTGCATTTGATCGCCTCGATCAAAATGGTTTCGTCCTCTTCCAGCGAGAACTCCTGGACGAGATCCAGAACGAGCGTTCTCGTTCGCGTCGACTCTTGAACGTCAGGTCCCAAGATCGTGATGATGGCATCGATTATACGGCATACGACAGGGAAGGCTTGTAGATCTCCACTGATGTTGGCATTACTGAGGGTCCCACCTTCGACCTCGTGAGCATCAGACATATATATCTTGAGGAGCATTCCAAGGGTGCTTGGGACAAACGGGGCGAAAGTCAGGCTAGCAGCATTTATGACCCTTGCCAAGGCTGTCATGGACCAGAAGTGAACAAGGGGATGTGGATCGTTGCTGAGTGACATAAGTATGTTCACTGTCGTCTTCAAAATCGGTGCAGCAGCAAGACCCCCAACATGATCGAAGAGGGCTGCGAAGGCCAGCGCACAGCCAGCGCGACCCTGCGGGTCACGATTGTTGACGATATGATCGACCAGTACCTTCGCTTGACTCGACAAGAAAGCCGTTCCTGAGATATTTGCCAGACGACCTATAGCATCGCTGCTGGCTTCCCGTAGCAGGGGATCTCCATCAACAAGTGCGTCCTGTGGTCATGAACGTTAAAAGCACACGAATTTAGCAACCATAGATTACCTTTAGCAACAAACCCAGAGGGGTCGTAACTTGAGAATTTCCGAGGGTTTCTTTTACTTGGCGAGAATGAGACTCCATCGCGCAACGGAGAGTGCGAGCAATGGCTACCACGCTGTTAATAAGCACGGCTGCCTTTCGACCCGAGTTCTTGTCGAGTTTCGGGGACTTCGCCGATTCAATGAGCTGGGTCACAGTCCGGGTCACCGTAGTCAAGTCTTGTATGGGGAGTAATCGAGCGAACAAATCAATGGAAGCATCCACAACAGCTGACGTAGAAGGTGGACAATCGAGGATGCCACAGTCATTACTGGTAGGGGTTGTCAGACATAATGAGAGTGAATCATGTTCGCATGATCCAACCACCGGTGTACGTAGCTAAGGAAAAATCAGTAAACTATTATTGGACAACAATGTCACATACGAGTAGTTCCGTAAGGTCCTCAATCTGTACTTGCATAGATCTTCCAGTCTCCAATCCTTTGGAAAGTGCCTCGGCTTCGTCGCTCATGATGTCCATTGTAGTCACACCATGTCCAAATCCGTCAGCTGTTTGCCAAACAGTGGTGAAGGTCCCAGAAGAGGAGGCAATGGAGGCTTGCATCGCAGAAACACCATCGCCCTCCGATCCTGCAAAAATAGACATGGTGGACTGCAGTAGACTGGATTGAACGGAATCGGTCAATGTCGACGATCCCAATGCTGTAAAGCACTGGAACACTCTCCGACGAAGCAGACTTTCTCTCATGCGAAGAGACGGACCCTCCATGCCGGAAGATGGTTCCTCCAATGGCTGAGATGCAAATGCCGCCGTAAATGCCGCCGTAAATGCGAGAGCGTGGCCCAACAAGGAAGAAATCCTCCGAGAAACGTCGAGGGTCACCAGAGAGGTATTATGAAGGAGGAAACATAGGATGGCGCCGAGTGCGCTCTCTCGGACATGCAGTAGAAACTCCCACTCGGTGGCACTGCGACCAGGAACGCTGTCTTTGCTCGTTGGCTTTGGCAGCGCATTGCGCCAGAGCACCAAGAGCTGAGGAAGGTGTGACCGAACAAAATTGGGCCCAAGCAACATCAGGGAGGCAATCAGTATCCATGCAACCTCCACTTCAACGCCTGCCATCTGCACATCGTGCTCACTCGCGCGCTTGAGAAGGTTCGTGGCTGTATGGAGGACGTTGGGTGCAATGTCGAAGGAAACGTATAGAGGGCGATGCGGGATGATTGAGACCAACCCTGCCAAACCATATGCACGTCCCAGGGCACGTCGATCGATATCGGATGGCGCCGCTGGAGATTGTAGTGCCTCTATGTCACGGTGCAGCGCCTCCGAGATCAAGAGTATAGCTTTGGGCAAACGCAAGGGTGTCGAAAAGCAGAAGCACCTGAGAGTCCAGCTTGCGTTTACACGAACCCCATGACTAGGGTGAGTCAGGAGATTCAACAATGGCTCAGATATTGCGTCCTAAACGAACGTTAACAATAAGCATATCGCGATGCGGAAGGTTGCCTCCCAAGGCCCAGAAATCAGTCACCTGAACAGGAGGAGGTGCATTGCCAAGTTGTTGCAACAACTCTGCAATCTCCTTGAGAACGATGGTTAGGATGGTGGGATTCGGAGCTGTTTGTCCAGGCATGAGAGCTGGCCATCGTTTTGCATATGATGACGAAAGCTCTTGGATTGCAGAAATTTGTCCTTGTTCGCTCAGCATTCTGGTCCCAATAAGATCTCTGAGTAAAGCGCCGACCAACTTCTGGAAGAATAGCCTGTCGTATCTTGTGGAACTATTCTTTGGATTTGAGACGACCTCGGTCATCAGGTGATTGACGATGAGGCCGTAGTTACTCTCCGCAAAGACTGCTCCAAGCTTCGTCAACAACGCAAAGTAGAAATCGAAGATACCCGCGCGTGCTTTTCGTGATAGCTGTGGTTTATTGAAGTGCACTGATAGGTGAGACAGCATCTCTCCAGGGCTGAGGAGAGGCTTCATACTCTCGGAAACAGCAAGGGTTGTCCCATCGTTGTCTTCTTGTTCCTTCTTTCCCTTCTGTGGAGCATCAGGTGCGGCGGAGACTCGGAGGACTTGTGTCGCCGCTAACATGTGACCGACCAGTTGGGCGAGCGACTGTCTTGTCAACCGATCGCTGCCATCTAGGCTTTTTATACAAATTCCGACCACAGACTCGACGTCTCCTAGTGGTACTGATTCCTCTGGAGAGAACATGGCAATCAGGACCTTGAAGTAGTATGAGAATAGAGTCAAGCCTAGGAAAGCAAGGTACTTCACCCCAGCGGCCGCCCGTTGGACAGGAAGAACCTTGTCAGTTAGCCCATTCCTCATGTTCTTGAGAATATCTTTGGCGAGAGAATCCGACAATGCCTTCTTCGCCGAACTCAAGCTTTTACGAAGCATGATCAAAGCGTGACAACGCATTTGCGAAGACTGGCCGAAGGGAGGAGTCAGAGTTCGAGATGGAGACAGTAGTTTCATTCTCCTTACATTACTAGAAGATCTGAAGGTTTTGACGGAGATGGTAGTGATTTCAGCCAAGAAAGACATGAACTACAGCGATGGCTTGAATTGAAGCTTTGGCAACGAAACAAAGTTTCAGGACGTACCTGAGAACCAAAGGTGGCCATAAGTTCACCAATCGTCCAGAATGCTGCTCTAGTAGCGTTCAGTGCGAAAATAACATAGCACGCTAGGTTAAAAACTTACATCCGAAACGCATTCTTATCGATTTTCACATCCCCCGCAGTCTTCAGTAGAGCTCGGAACGTGTCAAACAATGTCCTTGAGTCGCCTCGAGTATACTGGATGATGAAGCACCTCGCTGCCAGGTTACGCAGCCCGCGACCAGGTAGTGGATAATTGTCATTGCCACATACAACTTTGAGTAAAGTTTCTTCGACCGAAGGTTGTGTGGATTTTAGCTGATCCTAAAGAGGGATGAGACCATCTGCGATCTGTGGAACCATGAAGACCTACTACAACAGCCTCTCTGAGACTCTTCTCCAGAGCCGCGAGCCATTGAAACAGATAAATCTGGCCATTATCACCGGCCAATTGGGCCTGGGGGTCGTGAATGTCTAAATCATAAAGGTCGAGCGAACCGATCATTGAATTCACCCACTTCGTCAATGGGTTCCACGACGACCTCCGAAGCCATTCCAAGATGGGTGCATGCAGAGGACAATAACCTCCTGCCAGTGTATCACAGCGACCCGCCGCGAAATCCGGTGGCAGACTCCAAGTTACGTACCAAAGTCACGTGGCGCGGTCGGGAAGCACAAATGTCTACATTGCAGCGTAGCTACTCTGCTTTGATCCGCTCTCGAGCGACCAATCGCTTCCTTTCCGTTATCCACCACAGTCCAACACACACAACGCCTAATCCACCTCCCAGCCCGACATGACCAAGTACCGGTATGGAGAACAACGCTCTGCTGCCCAACTGTTGCACTTGCTGTGCAAGGTGCTGTTTCGCTTCGTTGAGGGAGATGGCCAAGAAAGATAGCGCGACCATTCCGGAAAACTTCCATCCGGGAACTATATTCGCAAGGCTAAATAGGTGGGACTTCATCCTCTTCTCAAAGTATACCACAATGAAAGTTGCCGTGTACCATATGCGGGCGGTGAGATTGGCGATGTTGGCGAACACGAGGGAGGTGTCACCAAACCCAAGGTTGTATAATGCAATTGCAGACAGGATATAGATTACCGAGAAGGCGAGCATCCATCTGCAGAACGTGAGAACCACATAACCCATCAAAGACAAACTTACCGACTCTGCGTACGCAGGTCTTGCGGAGTAGCAACGCTGGAATAAAACGCCTCTAGCCCCCCATTGAGAGCAAGAACTGGTATATACCATATCCATGCAGACAACACTTTAGGCGCGCTCGTAGATATGTACTGCGCAGGCAGTAAAAGTTGCAACACAATCGGTAAGTATGCAGAACCAAAAGTTAGGACAAGCATGGAAAAGGCAATTTGAACCGAAAGCAAGGAGGTAATCGCGCCGGATGCTTGACTGAGTACTTCCAGGTTACCTGAGGTTCCGGCCATAGTTGAACTCTTCTCTGACGTGGGGCCTGACAAAACTTTAGAGAAGTAGACTCGACACATCTCCTCAATCGGTTGAAAGACTATGCGTGCGATCAAAGACCCTAGAACAAGGATACGAAACCAATATTATGTTGCAAGCACTCGGAGACATACCGTAATTGACGGCGATCGCATAACCTCCTTGATCTTGAAGAGGACTCCAATACGAAATGAGGAATTTGTCACCCTCAGTGAGGAAGTGTTTCACTATCGACTGCGATGTCATCGTCATCGAGAGGTGTAGTGCATCAGGGTCAAAGAACCTGACGACCAAGTGACCCCACAAACTCTCCCTGCCCAATCACGTTTCAGCGTCAGAAGTAGAGGAAAGCTTAAAGGTAAGGAACAGACTTGGAAGTTTTGCGTGGCTCAGACAGACTGGTCAGCCAAAGGCTTGTTTCGGGAAATCGCGACTTGTATACCCAAAATACACTTGCGCTGTACGCTAGCTGACCGAGAGCGAATGCCATCAAAGCCAGCTCGCCTGAGTTCCGAGAATTGCTGTCGTAAAGCAATATTAGGTAGGTTGTGATAGTTTTGACGATTATTCCAAGTCCTTCAGCTCTCACTCGTACATCTGTGCGCACTTCACCCATAGCACTGTAGGGGTTAGGTAGATCCGTACCACGATCCACAGTTTTCTCTCACCGGTTGTGCATTGGTTCGCTCAGCAACTCAGCAACGGCGGCAGCAGCATAACTGAGTAACGCAAGGTGAAAGTGAGGTTGACTTGCAGTAGCTTCGCTGGCAGAAAATGCATAAAGCGCGATAGTGACGAGTGTAGTTGGTAGGCCGAAGAGGAATGGCAATGCTGCTAGATTAGCACACTGTACTACCGATATGGCTGAGGAAGACTTGTCGACATTCGTTTGCTGCGGCCAAACCCGAAGGAGGCTATTCCTGACACCTTCCCGGCTGAGAAACAAGATAGTGCTCATGATGAGCTCGAACTGGATAGCTGCCGTGCCATAAGCCTGGGGCGAGGCGAGGCGAACAAGGGCCTGGTTGAGGACGAACGTAACCAGCCGAGATACCAGCTGAAGGCCAATCAAAGACCTCGCTGAACCAAGCGACCGTGTCAAAAGTGGACTACGACTGTGGCTAGCCGGCGATTCGGAAGGCATTCTACTTTGCAGCGTCTTAAATATGACGGCTTGCAATCCTCATGAGGAATGGGAGGATTCGATGCTCGTGACGGTGGAATGAGCTATAAAGTTGTATGGTCGTGTTAGGCTCAGAGCAACTGCCACCATTCCTCTAAACTAGATGTACGGCCGAACATTCGGCAGAAACCTTGTTTACTTTTCCCGGTATCCGATCGTTGTTCATCAGCTCAACTCGCCGTCTCGTACAGTAGGTTCAAATCGACAAGGCTGCCTACGTTGCCACTCGCGTCATCGAAGTTTTTCTCTCCCGATGGTCTCCATTTTTTTAACTTGGCAAAAATTCCGCACACAGGCGCAACATCATCCCAGTGGTCGCCCAGCGCGTGATGCCACAGCCATGCACACGACATCCGCACTGTGACGCCCAAACGCCTGCGCATCCCGTTGCCCCAGCACGGCACGCACGCAAAGTGCGCACCCGCCCAGCGCCCCACCTCAACAGGGCAAGGCGCCTTCACGCACCCTGACGCCCAATGCCCCCCCTTCCCATCCTCAATGGTGCCACGGCCCAAAGCCCAACGCGCTGCCCGTCGCCCTGCGCGGCATGCACACGACGTGCACACCCGCGACACTCAACGTCCATTCGCCCTTCTCATCCCAATGGGTGTGACGGCCCAACGCGCTGCCCCTCGCCCAGCGTGGCACGCACGCGACGTCCGCCCCTGTGACAAGTGCCCCCCTACAATCCCAACCGGCGCGCAGGCGACGTGCGCACCCGCCGCCCTTCCCATCCAATGGGTGTGATGGCCCAACGCCCAACGCGCCGCCCGTCGCCCAGCATAGCACGCACATGACGTGCGCACCACATCCAACGCCTATCCACCCTTCCCATGGGTGCGACGACCCAACGCGCCGCCCGTCGCCCCCCCTCCATGCGCTGCCCACCGTCCAGCACAGCATGCACGCAGTGTGCACACCCGCGACAAGCTAGGTTACGACGCAGCGCACAGGCAGGCTCAAGTTCTGAGGGATTTTGACAAGAAATTGCTTATGTCACATCCAAGTGAATACTTGTGAGTTGAGGACGAGAGGCCCATTGAACTGGATGACGACACTTAAAAATAATGGGACAATACGCTGGCTTTTAGCATAGATTGTTATCTACTACGCATCATCCAGGCTTTGCGCTATACGCGGAAACAATTTGCCACGGATGCAGATTCTTCGAATCACAACAGAATTGAATCATGGACAGTAAAATATGATTACAACGATGGAACCTAGAGTTTTAAGAGGCCTCACGCGATCAATCACAAGTCCAACAATTCAGGAGTGGAAAAGCATGAACCTCCTGGCCAACGGACAATCAGCCTGAGCTTGGCTAACCTGCATGACACGATCTTGACGTTAAGTAGTCGTACTCGTCGACACATCTTATTATAGAGTCGCTGCGACTTCCGACATGACTCAGTCTATTTTGAGCGTGATTCCCAGGGACATGTGACCTGAATTCTGTTATGGTAAGAAGTTACCACGAGCGGTTTTTCGATTTCATTCACAGCCACAATTGTCCCCCCCCAGTGACCTTGTAAACAAGGTAACTTGGCCTAATACATGTAATACCGCTCATTCAGCCTTCGCTTTCTGACCATACACAATTTCATCCACCGCCTGTCTCTTTCCCTGCGCGCTCAGCACCGCACCCCTCACCACTGCGCAGAAGGGAATAAACATCCCAACCCGCTGCTGGTACGCCTTGTACGCAACCGGGTACTTGGACAACGAAATTGACTCCGTGAACACGGTCGACGCGAGAAACAGCGTACACAGCACCAAGCTTGGAAGAAGTGGTGCCAGCGATTTAAGCGACGTCGGCCATTCTTGGCCCCACGGTCCATCCACACACACCAGCGGGATCAAGTTGATGATGACCTAGCCACACGCCCGATGTCAGTCAATCGTGACATTTGCCCACAATACAACATACCCAGAAACTTTGCTCGCAGAAGCAATTAGGGTGCCTCGACCACGCCCACAGTCCCCTCGTCACAAATCCCCTCTCGGCATCCCGCTTCGTCCAGGCAATACGTGCTCCAATCCATTCGTTCGGATTCAATTTACCCGACCGCTTGAAAGTCTGATACGAATACTGCTGATTGTCTGCGATGAATTCGGTCAAAAGCGTGAGGAATCCAAGTGCGCCAAAAACATAATCAGAGACACCCAAACACGTATGTGGTTGGGTAACTGCGATCTTGGCCGGTACACCAAGAAGGAAGAGAATAACATTCTGAGTCACAGCTGGACGCCATATTGAGTGTTGCACCCTATACCAATAGTTGAACTCACCGATGAACGTGAGGTTAGTGACCTGGAACAGCCAAGGAGGGATCTTCTCCCGGAGGACTTGCCAGCGGTAGTCCTCGCCACTGCTGATCCGAACAAGGCGTACGATAAACCTCTCATCGTTTCAGCTAGGAAAAACTTACAGTTGGAAGAGTCCTCGTCGCAATGTGTTGTATGAGAGTCTGCGAGCCACACGTTAATAGGGTCACGGAATTGAATAGGAGTCATTATGCACCTGAACATCCAAGTGACCTAAATCCTTGCGTATCAGACCCGACTCCCAATGAAATTACGCATGACTCACGACCAAAACGAGCATGAGTAATGCACGAGGGCTGAAAGTGCCCGCGAAAGACTCGGGCACTGTTTCGGGTGTGTGTGGAAGAAGGAACATCTGCGAGGTACGGGGCCAGAGCGGGAGAAGGGCATAATACGCAGTATACAGAGTAGGAAGCAATGTCCAAAGTCTGTCCACCTGCGAGACGTTGCCGGTGAGGAGGGACAGAACATATGTGGTCAGTGTCGCTCCCAGACAGAGCCGGATTGGCCAGACGAATAGCGGCGCTTGCTGGTCAAGTACATCCATCGTCGTCGTTGTTATCAATCGGGTTGCGGCGAACCCCTCTTCTTAAATGCCTGAACACGTGACCAAGCCCCTATTGACACTTGTTATTTTCCAAGGCCCTTGCCATAATTGGTTATCCCAATAGCCACTCGTCTTGTCATCCTCCCGCCATGTCCACCAGCGTTCTCTTCTCCGCATTTACGCCTCTTCCCACCTTATCTCTCCGCGTCCCTTCAGACACTCGTGTAGATGATCTCTACGACCTTCTTTGCGACCGCTACCCCAACCTACCTGCCTCTAATTCCTTGTACATCTCCTCGTACAGCAGTTCTCTCACCCCGGACACCCATGTTTCAGAGCTGCATGACAACTCGTCGGATCACGTCAATCTGCGGATTGTTCCGCGTCTCCTTGGTGGAAAGGGTGGCTTTGGCTCACAGCTCCGTGCTGCCGGCGGTCGCATGAGCAGCCAGAAGACGAGTAATAACGATTCGTGCAGGGATCTCAGTGGCCGCAGGCTTAGTACCATCAAGACTGCCAAACGGTACGTCCACTCCCTCGTTCGCTGACTCGTATTTCTGACCTAACCCCAGCCTGGTCGACTATATGGAAAATGAAGAAGAACGCAAGAAAGCTGCAGCACAAGCTAAAAAGGCTAAGCTAGAAACCCTTGAAAAAAAGATTGCTTCAGCCTCGGCGGATCCCGAGTCTTCAGCCGGGAAAAAACATCGTATCGACGATACCGAATACCTGGAAGAAAGTCGGGAAATCATCGACAATGTAAAATCTGCTGTTTCTACAGGTCGGCATACTCTACCAAGTAAATTGGAGTTGTTACTGAACGAATGCTTGTCAGGTTTGCTCAAGAAGAAAAAGGCCAGGATCAACCACTCTTTGAATTCTCCAGAAGGTTCGAATACGTCCTCGGAACAACGAAAGGACCATACCCCTGCAGTCCTCGGTCCTGCAGGAGCTGAGAAAGTAACTTCCTCTGTAACTGCACCTGTCACAGTGACCGCATCGGCGTAGTAACGCGAGGTTTTTCATGTGTTGTGTGTATGTAGTGGTTTAAGAGATAATATCATATGTATTGTATTTCATACCTGAATGGAGTTGCTTGAGTGATTCTCCTCGGAAGTCCGAGTTCATGGTTTGCCTCGCTGACTACTGGAATCGGTTCTAATTACTTTGGACTTCTCATGTGCATTCACTCGCTCATCCGGGTGGACGTGCATCATCACAGCTACCAGCTTAGTGAGTGTACAAAATAGCGCTCTGACATTGCCAGGCAAACAGTTCAGGAAAGTAGTTACTATTGCTGTGACTGCATCAACCGGTCTCCACACATTTGTCTAGGCATCATACATCGGAGCGGAGGAAAGTGAAGTGGGCAGTGAGATTATTCTACATCCGGAAGCAGATGCACCAGATGTGTAGGATAAACCCAGCGGACTCTGAGATGGCATGTGGATTGCACGAGCGAAACCACCCCGCTTCCTCCCAATCCATTCAAAATGATCTGTGGATCGGACAGGCGAGAAAAACAACTTGAAGTTGCCTGCACAGACGAGGTGCGATAAAGCTACATGCGTTGCGTACCGCGATTGTATCCGCCCAGGGTCTTCGGTGCTCTCGCTGGTCCCTTCGTCGTCATCCGAGATTTCTTTGGCCTCAACACGATCGTGTCATTTTAGCACAGACCGAGCTGGAGGCGACGAAGGACGTGAAGAACGAGGCGAATGCTAACTCAAAAAAGCAGACTCGCAGTCTCGGTGAAGGATGCTTTACATGGTTGCATGATACTGGCAATCTGGCTATCCAGTCATACGAGAAAGTGTACTCCTCGAGGATGAGGAGTAAGACCCAACGCCGGGAGCATAGAATCTCCGAGACACCTGATCGACGACTATGACGTGTCGGTTAGGTGTGGAACGCGTGAGAGTAACCAGGCTCTTACCAGTTGATTCATGCTCGCTCTCCTTTCACAACTTGGTGTATGGCATATTCCGGATTCCAACGACAAGAACGATTTCTAAGCACGAAATTCAGCACAAGTGTTGGAAGACCATACACTGCTAATCAGCATACCCGAAGGTCATTACACTTCACCGACCTACGCAACACTCCTGTCTTGTTTCCGGCAGCAGTCGAGTCTGGTGGACCCAGATCAAACGAACAACAGGACAGGTTCGAGAACGAATCGCTGCACTCTGTTATCACCTGTAAGTTCTGTATACCCGATGTCAAAAAGGAGTTGCGATAGTGATATTGAAGCAAGCAAACCCTCAGATCTTCATAACGTTTGACTCTGCGAAGTCCACGAAGTATTATAGGTGAGAGCTGAAGTCGATCCTCCTCTGCGTCAACGCTGGTCACTAGAGAAGAATCTGCAGACGACGTGTTCGCCTCCGTGGTCTCTGTCTTGACAGGCGAAGGGTCGCTGATGAATTCGTCCTTTTCAACGGTGGTAAAATCGGCAGGACTGTCGGTAGCAAAGTGGGCGGAAAGCATTGGGACGGGAACCGCCAAAGCCTTGGAAACATACGCAAAATGAGCATCCATCTTCGCCTGCTTCTCCCTCTCCACCTCATCAGACCACTCTTGAATGTCATTCGAGTCGAAAGAGAAAGTTGCAAACTCAGCAGCCAACATCGCGTCGTATTTCGCCTCAGAGCCGCTTGCTGTCAAGGGTCCGCACGGGCTGGACGCTGTAAGCTTTCTTGGTTCCATGTCCATCCCTCCAGCATCCACCTCTGGGTTCTCGACTTCCTCCTCGATTGTATGAAGCTCGTTGAAAAGGAATGTAGAGGGAAGTGTGCGTTGGGACTCCGGAACAGTGAGAAGGTGCGCTGGTGACGATGGGGACGGAGCCCCGGCTACGCATCGCAAGATAGACAAGAAGCCGTCCATGTGCTCCTCTACAACGAGGGAGGTGACTGCCTCCAATCTGGTTTTCCCGGAAGGGAGTGAGTCCAATACTGTGACAACGTGGATTCTTGGGACGGCACGTGGAGATACCGTGGTCAGCGATGGAGATGGAGATGGGTGTACATCCCGCGCAGCATATTGTCGGACAGGGGAGATGGCGAAGGGGTCGAGGTTCGGAATCGCTGGAGAGACGCGACCAGTCGTCTTGAATAATTTGGTGATGTTGTCCTTCGCCGATTTGACCTTGGAGAAAATCTTCGTCTGCTTTTTTGCCTGCGTGTCCCCACACATACCGAGGAACAAAGAGGACTGAACTATTTTCTGAAGGAAGAGCGTCAGATATCAAGAGCTCGCTGAAATGGCTCTACCTACCGTGCTCTCTGACCGCTTTGCCTTGAATGGGATGTCATCTGTGATGGCGGTACCAACCCCGACGATCTTCCTATTCAACTGCATGTTGATACTCGTGATGCGACACCTGTCGGCGTGCACGTCTCGATAGTCCGCGCTCTTGTCGGAGATCTTTGCGGTCTGAGGTTTGTAGGGGTTGATGGTGTCCATGACGATGTACGGGGCGGGAGTAGCTTGTCGATATAGGCTAGTGTGCATAATCGAGGTGCAGCAATCAAGTCTTAAGAAAGAAGTGCCGACCAGGAGGGGCTCGCTTTTATAGGCACGCTGACTCGTGTCAGCCGCCGATGGTGCTCAGTTACGACCTACAGATAAAAGCCGGCCGTCAGTCTAGGCCGCAGGGCCAGCACTTTTGGAAACGAACAAGCCGTGCATATATTGATTCGTGTGGTATGTATTTCGGATTGCCAAGTTGCCCAGTAATTGAGGCGGGGGAGGAACTGAGACTCGAGAATGCCATTCTCTTCCTGTCAATCTGAGTCTAGGAACATAGACGTATACCTTCAGCATGCACAGGTTGTGTAGCGGGACCCCCGAACGATCCATTGGGTATCTGTAAAGTGTTCCGATCAAAAGAACAATGACTTGGGAATCTCCCGGGACACGTGCAGTGCTAGCCAATAGGAAGTAAACAGTTTGATTTAGTGTCTTGAGGCGAATAGCCTATCGTTATGATCCTCGTGGTGTGAGCCGAGTCTTTGAAACTCACGAACTTGCTTCTCTACCACAGGCGTATTCAAAGGCTCTGAATGCGATTTACTTTAGGTCTTTCGCCCTTGCGGGCCCGACCTCAGCGATGCACATATACGCGTTTGTTCGCGACAGCCTCCTCTATCCCACAAACTATCATCGAAAAGGTCGTGCAAAAGTACGCAGTCGATGTCCCCAATGGAAAAGTGGTCAAAGCGGGGGACTATGTCATGATTCGCCCAGAGCATGTCATGACACACGATAACACTGGGCCAGTCATCTCAAAGTACGCGTGTCTTTCCTCTCCGCTGCGTTCTGGGACTGATCATGTCGACGCTAGGTTCAAATCCATAGGAGCTACCAACATCAAAGACCCCAAGCAACTTGTTTTTACCCTCGACCATGATGTGCAAAACAAATCCGAAAAAAACCTTGCCAAATACTTCGCCATCGAGTCATTTGCTCGCCAGCACGGTGTCGACTTCTTCCCCGCTGGTCGGGGTATCGGACATCAGATCCTCGTGGAGGAGGGATATGCGTTTCCCTATACCCTCACCGTCGCCAGCGACAGTCACAGCAACATGTATGGTGGTGTCGGCTGCGTCGGCACTCCAATTGTCCGCACAGACGCAGCTGCGCTTTGGGCAACTGGAAAGACGTGGTGGCAGGTCCCTCGGATGGTCAAGGTGGAGCTCAGAGGTAAATTGGCCCCTGGAGTGACAGGGAAGGACGTCATTGTGGCCCTCTGCGGCTCCTTCAACAAGGACGAGGTTCTAAACGCTGCTATCGAGTTCACCGGCGAAGGCGTCGCTTCACTCTCGGTTGATGAACGTCTCACGATTGCAAACATGACGACGGAATGGGGTGCCCTCGTTGGTGTTTTCCCCGTCGATCGGACGCTTCTCGAGTGGTACGAACAAACACTCAAGAGGGTGGAACTCCATTCCTTCAGTTCGGGTACATCTGGTATCCTTGCTCCGCCGGAACACCCTCGCATCAACCGACAGCGTCTCGATGCACTCAAGGTTTCCCCCCTCATTTCGGATGACGCTGCCTCGTACACTTCCCACCTCGTTTTCGACCTTTCCACACTCGTCCCGCATGTCTCAGGCCCAAACAGCGTCAAAATATCTACACCACTACCAAAGCTTGAAGAAAACCGCATACCCATCCAGAAAGCTTACCTGGTCAGTTGCACCAACTCACGTGTCTCAGACATTGCAGAGGCGGCAGCAGTCATGGAAGGAAACAGGGTTGCACAAGGAGTCGAGTTCTATATTGCCGCAGCAAGTTCATTGGTCCAGCAGGAGTCCGAACGCCTTGGACATTGGGGTGCACTTGTCGCCTCTGGCGCCAAAGCTCTCCCCGCCGGATGTGGGCCCTGCATTGGTCTCGGCACGGGACTCCTCCAGGAAGGGGAGACTGGAATTAGCGCGACGAACAGGAATTACAAGGGTCGTATGGGCCACCCCAAAGCGCAAGCATACCTAGCAAGCCCTGCGGTGGTCGCTGCCAGCGCCGTCAAAGGGTATATCTGCAGCCCCGACTCACTCCACTCCACCAGTCTACCTCCACCTGGTGCACCTACATTTTACGTAGTACCCTCGGAGGCGCTCACTGCTTCATCTGACGCTTCGGTAGAGGTGGCAGATGAACCTCTCTGCCCTGGCTTCCCATCCGTGTTCTCGGGCCGCCTTCTATTCGCACCGCAAGACAACCTGAACACGGATGCTCTCTATCCGGGAAATTATACCTACCAAGACGACATCACCCTCGAACGACAAGCTCAGATCGTCATGGAGAACTACGACCCCACGTTTGCAGGCACAGTGGCTTCGCTGATCACGGACCAGCGGCTCTCCGCTCCTCCCGCGTCAACCGATGGCGGCGATGTCACGAGAGAGGGTGTCATACTAGTCTCTGGGTATAATTTCGGCACAGGATCATCTCGCGAGCAGGCTGCGACCGCGCTCAAGGCTGCCGGTGTCCCTGTCGTCATTGCGGGCTCGTTCGGGGACATCTTCAAACGGAACGCCATCAACAATGGGCTCGTCTGCCTTGAGTGTCCCGATCTTGTGAAGGACCTCACGGACGCGTATGCTAGGGATGGGAAACGCGGTGGTGGGGGTAAGAACGGTGAGCTCACCGTAAACGAGGGTCACGAGATACGGATCAACATGCGCAACGGGTCTGTCGTCGTCAAGGGTCCCGAATACGAAAAACAGTACGCACTCCGCACGGTCGGTGCCAGCGTGCAAGAGCTCTGGGTCTGCGGAGGGCTCGAAGGATATATTCTGAAATCTATTCAATCCAAACCATGACGCAGATACATTCATACGTAGTATACTTATCTCATTGAGTGGGGATGTGCTCACTCATCTCTCAAAGTAAGCGAGAGGTTTAACAAAGACATTGGGACGTAGGTAGTACAGATGACGGTGCTATGAAAAGATCGTCAACAAGCTCAGACGCGAGACGAATTTCAACGAAACATGAAACAAACTAGTGCCAGTAAGCAAGGAACTGCACCAGAAAGGGGGGGGTAACGAGGTTAACGGATAACACTACATCACGAGGAACAACTTTCTGCCCAGTGCCCACCATGCATAAAGCGGCTAAGACCAATCTGAGTAGCTTGAGCACCAATCACCATTGTTGTTCGAGGGTAGGATAGTCCTGCTCTGTTCATAGGGGGCATCCAAAACAGGATGTTCTCATTCGCATCGTAGAGCCAGCCATCGTTCACCGTGCAACGCGGGTACACAGCGGCGGAGGAACGTCTGAGGTTCAAGTACTCAAACATTTGCAGCAGAGTGACAGATGCAAATCACTAAATTCCATTATGTGGCTGATACAGTATCAGCTCTAGGTCCTTCGAGGGTTCGATATTGCTCCACTCGGAGGTCAAGCAAATACGAGATACCCTTCCCGGGAGGATAACATTCATACGTTGTTGTCTTATCATAGACGATACCCGCAACACAAATCTACAACGAAGCATCAGCAACAGCAACTCGGTACGTTTTCACGACTGCTATTCTCACAAGGATATCGGCCGTCAAGCCCTTGACGGGAGAAGCGCAAGAACGGAGACGGTGGTAGCGGTATAACACGCTCTCTGTCTCGTCGACCTTGACAATTTGATCGTTGAAGTTCTGTGTCGTCACAATTTTTTTTAAAAGAAAAAGAAAAAGCAACCTCATCTTCGCAGACGAGAGAAATGGCACTCACGTGGAACTCCTCTGGATACGGCCAGTCTTCGCTCCCTCTCGGCACCAAAGGCTCCTTTTCGGAGAGGGACGGGTTGAGAATGGCTTCCAGCGGGTGGTTGAAGATATGATCCACCTCTCCGACGCCCGGTTTCAACGTACAGAGGATGGTGGGATTCGTAAGGAACGCAACGACCGGCGTGACGATGAGTTGGGCGTGAGAAAGAAATGACGGAAGGGTACAGAGCGTATGGATATCAGGCGAGTTGAGAGCAAGTCCGACTTCCTCGTGAGCTTCTCTAAACTGTCTAGCAATGTTGGCGGACGAGAAAAGAATGACAGCAGGGGGAGCTTACGGCTGTATAGACGAGATCTGCGTCAGTCTCCTCTGCCTTGCCGCCTGGTAGCGCTGTCTGTCCAGGATGAGCACGAAGAAGCTTGGAACGCGTGGTGAGGAGGACTCGAAGTTCGCCTTCTTTCTCGTAAAGCAGAACTAGCACAGCGGCTAGTTTCTTTCTCGAAATGCCTGACCTGCGGGTTGGGTGCCAGCCAGTGAGTTCGATGCGTCCAAAGTCTACTAGTAGCCCAGTCTACAGAGCACTCACAGGTCTGGTCGCTGGCAAAGAGTGTCATATACGCGGAGTCGCTCGACACCACGTCTAGTTCTCTCAGAATAGGCTCGGAGGTCCATAGTTGACGATTGTGCCAATTATTCCACGAGTTTAGACATGTAGTGTGCAAAGTTCGGCCGAGAGAATTGACATACTTAGCGGGCCCAGCCGGGCCAACTTGAATGATGGAGACTAACTATTTTGAGGCTTGACGGGAGCTTCGCCAAGGGTGCATCGCCACCCCGCCGCTCGGTCGTCGGTCGAAAGAACGACATGCAAGAACAACAGTAGATTCAAAAAATACGGATAAATAGCAGAACATCATTGAACTACGGTATTGCACAATGGAGGTATCGCCTCCTCGAGTTGGGGCAAACGAAGAACTCACATCATGATTTAGCTTTCGGTTGCGGAATGAAAGAAGCCTGGCTTGATGACTTGGATGATCTCCGAGACTGCTCTGTTGTGTCCTCGACCTCGTCCACGCTGTCCAGTTCCGCTCCCTCTACATATCCCACACCCATAAATACAGGGGCACCCCCGCCTCCACCATGCGCAAGAAAACCTCTCCGCTTGCTCTTCGTACCTGTGGCAACGAACACGTCGTCTTCCTTCACTTCTGGATCCAGTTCGTCGTTGCATTGATCAATGTCCGAAGAACGAGCTTCTGCAGTGCGTAGCTCTTCGTCGAGCGTCTGACGCCGTTTGCGAGCTTTCTTGCGCTTGATCTGAGAACTTGACCCCGAACCTGACGAAGTGGAGAGGCGTTCATTTTGTTGTTGCAACGCAGCTCGTGGGCGGCCCTTCCCTGCCAAAGTAGGTTTCGCTTTCGGTTTGGTTGGTTTGGATTTAGGAACAGGGATAAGTGAGAGAAATGGAACGGGTGGTGTGGGTTGTGAGAGTGCCCCATCCTCGTCGTCTATGTCTGATTCCATGGACGGGAGTGACTTTGGCCTCGGAGTCGCTCCTCGCTTGGTACGTGCTGGTGCCGAGGGTCTACGGGGTGTAGGGATAGGTATCGGAGAAGTAGGAGGACGCTTTTTGAACAAATCAGAGGTACGGCGAGGTACGGAACTAGGATTGATAGTTCGGGGTTCGGGGTGTAAATGTTCTTCCATGTCGACATCAATGACTTCTATCCGCTCTTCCTGAGCATCCGCCCTAGAGGCTTTCTGGGTTACTGTGGTCGATCGGGGTCCAGGGGGAGTCGATGGGACTCGGTCCTCAATACTATTCTCGTCTCGGTCATTGTCCGAACAGAGCGAAGGTGTAGTCACATCCGTTTCATTGGTCGACAGCGGGCGAGGCGGAAGAGAAAGACCAGAACGTGGCGATATTTCGGACGATGACGCAGCAGGATGCTGGCTCATTCTCGAAGATTGGGAAGATGACTGTGTCATACGGCGCTTCGCTGCGTACATCAGGCAGCACCAGTCAGAAGAAATTCAACGTCCAGGGTTAGGAAATGCAACATACGTGGTATGCCCGTCACCTCATCCACACCCAGCACATCCGCCTTGCGCTTCTGGCCCACCCGAACTTCAGGCTCCATGGCTGTTACACGCGCGGATAGTGGTACGGGTGCAGCTAGCGAAGAACCGATCGGTACACGAAGGCTTGCTAACGAACGCCGACGTAGCAACTCCTTGGCACTGAGTTTGGCAAGGCCTGTTGACGCGGAACTAGTCGTGACGCTGACGCTCTTACTAAGACCAGACGGCCCAGCTACACCATCACCCCCCATTGCATTTACACCAGAACCAACTCTCCTCAACTTGGCAGTCTTGATCTCGTGCAAGAACGCAGCCATCTTCTCAGATGGAACGTTTACAGTGGGCTGGCCGTGTCTCTTGGTCCTAGTGAGTCCAGGGTTGTTGATGGGCGCTTCGACGGGTGTCATCGCGTGTCGCAGAGAGGCGCGAGCGCTTGCAAACATGGAAGTAGGAGTACAAGGTGTCGTGTCGATGCGCAGCGGAAGGGGCGGTGGTGGTGGCGGCGGCGGCGGAGGGACGAAGGAGGGAGGAGGAGAGGACCGGAGTTGGCTTCTAGAGAGCTATCAAAACATGAGTCCAACATACCCAAGGAAAGATACAAGCAAAGTTTCTTCACACCTCTTCCTTCAACCGTCTGACCTCTTCCTCGAGGGCTTTTATTCGCCGTTTATCCCGTTCGCGCTCATCCGAAGCTCGCCTGCTCTGGTCCCCGCTGAAACGTCTCTCGTTTTCAAGCTGCTCTTCCCGTGCCGCGTCCAACTCACGCTCCTTGGCATACACACCATCATGCACTGGGCCCCCACCGACAATGAAATCTAAATCCTCGTCATCCCTACTGTCTCGCACACGTTCTTTGCCTTTCCTCGAGGCCGTAGGTGGGGGAGCAGGGTTCGAAGTTGGGCGGTACGGAGATGTTTCATCGAGAGATCGAACCCTGGACACAGGCTTGGCCGGAGACGCGTGAGGACTAGGTAGCATGAGAGAAAAATCCGCCTCGGCGCCTTCCGTTGCGTTGAACCGGTATACCGCATCCTTGACTGAAGCTACGGAACGAGTGCGCCAAGGAGAAGCGTAGTCGTCAAGGGAGTGCTGATTAGGGCCTGCAGAGTCTGCGCTTGGGATGGTGGACGAGTGCGTCCATGATGGCCAAGGTTCGGCGTTGTCTGAGTCGCTGTCATGAGGGTGAGTTGGTTGGACAAAGAATGGGATTTCCGAGGCCGCTTGCGTGGATTGACCCCCGTCTGGTTTTTCTGGCACAAGTGAAGGAGACCGGGGGAAGAGAGCGCCAGGCATAGTAATGGACGGTTGTTTCTTCAACTTGGGCGGCAGAGGCACTAGAAACGTGGGCGGTGGTCGAGGCGAAGGAGATTTCGAGCACTCCCGATCGCTAGCTGAGAGTACTACACACCGGCTCAACAACCTTCAAAAAATACACGGTATGCGGGAACCAGCCCTACCTCGGTCGTCGTCGTCGTCATACGTGGGTTCCAAATGGTTGCGACGGGATTTTCTGGTGGAATCTGTTGATTTGGAGCGTGGTTTTGGACGGGACTGTTCGGGTTTGAAGCGCCTCCCCCGTTCTCGGTGGTGTTGAATCCTCGACCTGTACTTCGCCTCGTCCTCGCTCATATTTCTCTCCGAGTCTCGGCCGCGTCTCCTTCCTGAGCTCTTGACGCGCCCGGTAGATACAGGTTGGTTTGCCTGGGGATACCGAGATCAGCATCGAAGCAATTCTCAGAGGATATGACTGACTGGACCCGCCGTGGCATTGACAACGAAGGACTCGAATTCCCTAGAGACAAAGCTAAAGACATTTGACAAAAGTCCACTGGATGGTTTGGACTTTGGGTCGCTGGGTATGCGTCGACGTCGCGGAGGGTGAGCCATGTCCGTCAAGTCAAAACCGGGCTCGAGACGAACGCCAGCCTAAACGGGTGGAACGTGAGACCGGCTCGGCCCCAATAGTCAATCAACTTCAACATCAACCACGCGTTCAAAGTACATCTACGCAATAAAATTATCGAGGGACGTGGGGCTTCGCACATGAAATGTCGTGAACAACAGAGGCGTCCTTAAGTAATTATCCTAAGCTTGAAGAGTAAAGCAAGCAACGATAAGATGGGGGAGTACAAGGGAATTGTCCACTCGTAGCTTTAACAGAGGCAGAAATATGCATTTCTTATCGATATCCCGAATATGATTCATAACTCGGCGGTGCAGTATGTCCACTTGCGGCCAAAGATGCGCGCACGGCTGCGTATGGATCTGCATACTGCATCGTCCGACTGACTCGTGGCGCGTTTGCGTCCCCAGCAGGCGGCGGCGCAAACGAACTAGACACACCACCAAACCCTGACGGCGCAGGGTCCGAGAACGCGCCATACACATCTAGAGACTGGCGCGACACCGCTGCAGGGGGTGTCACATATCCGCTGGTCCGTGGTGCACTGCTCGAGTACGCAGTGGTGTTCGGCGCAGTTGTGGTCGTGGTGGCCGCAGACCAGCGATTAGAGTCAGCAAAGGGTGAACTAGTTGCGTTGGAGTTGTCGTAGATGGATTGTTGAGGAGCCGTGGCCGCCGATGGGGAACTGGTGGTAGTTTGACTTGTCTGAGCGGAGGGTGGTGGCACAGAGCCGACAGGCTGATACGAGGTTGTCTCGGGTTCTTCCTCTGCTTCCTCAACCTCCTCGATATCAGGGCGGGTAAATGGCGGGTCTAATGGGCGTGTGGTCAGGTTACCTGACCGCCAATCTATGATGAGGAGGACGAGAGATGCAAGCCAGAAACCTGGATTACACGTAATCAGTGTTAGGTTGAAAGCACGAGCAGTGATGCGTTACCGAAAGCCAGCCAGAAGAATATACACCCCGCTTTCTTCGTGCTGCACCATGAAGGCAAACCATTGACAAAGTCATCGCCAAGCGACGCATGGGGATCTGTGCTGGCATCTTTGCACCCCGATTCCGTCCATGCTGAGATGGTCGTCACGAACCTAAAAGTGAAAGCGACGTGCAATGCATGAGGAACGGAGATATGAAGGTGTAGTGAGAGAGAACACACGCGATAAGAAGGCTGAATGTGCAGCCTGTACCCGTGAGAATGAACCCGACGCGTGCCTCCTGGAGGGCCCGTGCAAGCCGGGCAAATTTATCGTACTTTTCGTAGACCACAGGAACAAAAAGCAAAAAAAGCGAGAGGAAAATTCCAGACACGGCTACGAACAGAGCGAATCCGGTGAGGCCAGCTATGTGCAAGGGAGAAAGTCAGCCACCAAGCGCCATTGGCGCGTGGGAGTAGGGTGTTACTGACAAGGTCCGACGTTCCATTTCGCCTGGAAACTGGCGACACTAGCGAAACAAGCCATGGAAAGGAAGTTGAAGAAGGTTTGAGAGGCATAGAAGATGATGGCTGGCTTCGATATTATCATCTGGAATTATCGGTGAGTCAATAGGGTTGTAAAGGGGGGAATATGGGGAATGAAATGACCGCAAGCCATATGACCCATAGCAGGGGGACGAAGAGGAGAAAGACCAGCGTGCCAGACTGGTCCATACAAGCATCTGCAGAGCAGGAGGGAAGGTAGAATTACGTAACGAAAAGACGTCGAGATTAAGATGCGTTGCGACGACCAACGCGGCAACAGCAAGAAAAGAGGAAGCACCAGGAAACGGGCAGGAAAGAATCTCACATCGTCCTGATATCTAACGATTCCAGCTGTATTCCCTATGCCACCAGACATTGACTTGGACACGATTGGCCTCTTCCTCCGGGGCAGTATGCGGTCCAGTCCATCCTGCACGGATTCGAGGAATGGCATGGCGATGCTTGTCGCAGAGAACGTAGAAATATAAAAGTGTGGGCTAGTGTGACGTGGTGCAGACAATAAGAATATGTATGTACTGGTGGGCTATGCAGCACAGGCAAGCAGAGTGCGCAGTCGATGTGGAGACCGTCGGCGATGTCTAGGACAACTAGGGTGGCTTGCCCAGTCCACGTGATATTGATTACGTAACAATGTCCAACCACTCAAAATATTGCGTTCACCAAACCTCCACCGATCGCAGCACCTAACAAGCCATTTCAGGTCCATGTCAGTAACAGCTGCGATAGAAACTCACCAGCACCAAAGCCAACACCGCCAGCAGCAGCGTGTGCCATCTACACGTTTGGTCAGCGGAAATAACCCTGTGACTGCGTTCGTCAATCACCGTGTTGCCAAGAGGGCTGTACTTGCTCTTCTTCTCGACCTGTTCGCTCGCCTGCTGCAAGCCGAGTGAGTTTATCCCAGCCCCGTTCGGCGGGGGCGTGTCCGTCCCGTGCAGCGCAGCTCCAAACGGGCGGTATGGTTTACCTGTGGTCGGTACTGGTACCGGTGTAGCAGACTCCAATTTCTGGACATAATTGGAGGGGAAGAGTCCCTCCTTCCCGCGTGCCCTGCCGAGCCACCAGTCCTCGTTCTTCTCCGAAATCACCTCGATCGTCTCACCCGCAGCAAAGGTCAGATCATTTGCTTCCTGTCGTGAAAAAGGGTCAATCGCGGTCCCAGGCAGGAGTAGTCAGATGTCCATACAGCCCCATTCTCGTTGTAACCCCAAATAGCGCGGGCGAGCACAGTTGCATCTTTGGATGGCGTCGCTGTTACTTGTCTTGGAGGTAGAGGAATGGCGCGTCCGCCGAGAGCCGGAGCACCGACTACCCTGACTTGTGTCGTGGTCGTGACACTGGTTTGGGTCTGCACTGGGAGACGCCCGATGATCTCTTTCATTGTCGCCGCGTCTTGTGGTGAGAAATAGTTTTGTGACTCCAGAAAGGCAACATTGAGCTGCATCTGGCTCGCGATGTGGCCCAGAAGGGCAGCGGTTTGGAGTTCGTGAGCGCCAGACATTGTGGACGTAGTAGACTGTGATAATGCGTGGCCGAGATATAAATACAAATCAAATTCCCCCTTGGCTGTGCTCGCGAGTGATCGGGCCAGTACGAGAAGTCCACCAGACGACGGTGAGCACACAATTAAATATTTTTTGCTTGTCAAGAACTTACCAGCGATCTCCCAAAAAACACATTTAATCGCACGGGCTTGACAAGATCGACCATGTCCTCCGAGTCGACGCTCATCATCACCGCCCTCCCGGATTTCGTTTCGCCAGAAGAGCACAGGACCGTCGTCGCATCGACACCCTCCTCTTTCAGTGATATACGCCCTGTTCTTCGTCACAAGCAAGACAATGTCACTGTAACTCTGGATCCTCCTCTCGAAGCATTCACCCCGGAGGACAGTGCCAACGGCGTGCTATATATCATAGAGAGGTATGCCGATCGTTTTTCAGTCTACACATCTTGGTTCACAAGTCGTCCAGTGCGCTCGTATTCATGTCGTCCACTGGCCGTGGATTGCAGGTCAAGTACCCCGCGATCACCCTTCACGCAATTTCACGCGCAGAGGGTACCAGGCCATCTATATACTGTCAACTGGACGAGACAGACAGTAGCTCTCCACCCGACGAGACGTCCGAAGATGTGACAGACATGCGAGAACTGATGATCGTGCCCCAAGACCCCGAGTCGCGTGCGTCCTATCCTCGTCACTTTGCCGGGCCTGCTCACGATCTCCACTTTGTAGTGGAATCCATCTTTGAAGCCATGTCCCTCTGTGCATCCTTGCATCCGGATCCACATTTATCAGACGAAGATGAACTTGACGGTGATTTCGTCTCTGACACGCATTTCGAGACGCTCGCCGGAGAGGGGGAAGAGGAGCTGAGCGAAGTCGGGCGGGTGCGCAGTGATTTCGTCAGCGACAACCGTTACGCGCCGTACTAGACACCCCTGCAGGCCGCTCTTGCACATCTAGAGTCGATCATTTATGATCCATTCGATCCAGAAGCTGAAATCAATGGTAACTTGGACGGCGCCGAGGAAGTCTCGAGCGAACAAGACGAAGTCAAGGGATAGCAAGACTAATATTGTCAGGAGTGTTTGAAGTGGGCGCAGCATTACAGTCTGACGTCGATCGACTGCGAGCGTGATTCCTGGTAGAATATCTTGAGATGCACTTATGGGTTTTGGCTTTATCGAATCTCACTTAAAATTATCTGACGATCTATATAGTTGTAGGTGTCCACACTTGTCCAATACCCGAAAGACATCACTTGCTGCGTGGTGAGGGAATGTTTACCGAGAGTGACTGAAGACAGTATAGCAATGTGGAGACACGTCCCGTCGTTCAACACTTCTACGACCGTTTTACGGTCACCAATTACACGAATGAGCTTATAGCATACCGAGCTTCCATAGCATACACGGTTTCTTCTCGTCGAAGTATATTACTCCTTATGCCCCAGACTTCCAGTAAGCAATATCTCCATCAACCACTGAAATCGGTGTCGGATGAACAGGACCAAACTTCTTGAAAAGAGTAACTCACTCTCATAAGGTTTGCCTTGCTGTCGCAATTTCCCTGCAGCTTTGACAGCGGTTTCGCTGCCATGCTCTTTCAGGTCTTCATATGCCATGATCTCACCACAAACAAATTTGTTCTCGAAATCCGAGCTGGCAAAATGGTTGAGCGATGATGGAAAGCAGTCCTAGGGTAAAAAAAACGCACTGAATGACACCAGCAGCTTGAGGTGCCTTGGTGCCCCGTCGGATCGTCCATGCCCTGACCTCATCAGGTCCGCAGGTAAAGTACCGGATGAGCTGGATACGGAAGACGTGAGTATAGTTCACGGGGCGAGTCCGGGGACCACGCACATCAAGAGATGCGTAACCTGCTTGGGTGATCTTGCCCAAGGCGCTCTGAGCTCCCTCCTTCTGGGCCGCTGCCTTCTCCTCCTCACTAAGCGCAGAGAGACGTTCTTCCAACGAAACGGAAAACGGTATCAAAGGGTCGCCAGGATTATTGGTATCGATCCACGCCTTGATCTTTGGCAACCTAGGAAGATTCGGTAAGGTGCCTACAACCTTGTAGCTCTAGCGTACCATTTATTCTTCTTTCGAGTATAATCTGTTTCACTCAAATTGACGAGATAAGTAACAGGTTTGGCAGTCAAGAGGGAGAGGCCATTGACGACTTCGATCTACCGGTTGCAGTCAGTTCTGAGTAATGGTGAGTTTGGCGGGGCAGATGGAAAGATTGATTTCAGAGCACATGTGAGGCGTCACTTCCACCCCAACGAGCATGAAACACTATTTGATCCAGGAGAAGGGTATGGAATAGATAATCACCTGGAAGGAGTGTCAGTGTGCTTCGAACGACGGGAAATGAGTAACTAGGCATTGAAATTCTCAGATTGGAAATTATATCACAGGAATATGGGGCGTTACTCCCTCCTCAATGAGCTGGGTTATTCGAGCACGGTGCTCTTTTTCATCAAAGAAGAAAGAAGGAAAGGTGTCACGATTCGCGATACGCACCTCTTTGTTTGTCCAGTCCCCCTTGCGCACGTCCTTGTTGTCTATGGTAAGGGTTTTCAACACCTTTTCAACTGTAGCCTGAAATCAGTCCGCATGGGATTAAACTGAGCAGGTAAGGGACGAAACATACGATTTCCTCCTTTTTGGCCCTGTCGGCCAAGCTGTTGTTCCCAAGAGCCCGACCACCTCTCTTCAGACCGTCTATGTGTTTCTCCACCCATTCTATATCCTTTAGCCGTAGTTCTGTTTGAATGATTTCCATGTCTCGCAGAGGGTCGACGTCGCCTTCGACGTGGATGACTTCGGCATCGTCAAAGGCACGGACGACTTGGAAGATGCCGTCCACAGCTCGGACGTGTGACAAGAAGGCGTTGCCTAGACCTGCACCTGTGGATGCACCCTAATCTTGATTCAGATGTGATTGGGCGGAATACGTCGTAGTACGCACAGCGGTCAAACCGGCAATATCGATACAAGTGAGGAAAGCCGGAACACGAGAAGCTGGCTTGTAGAGGTCGCACAGCCATTCGAATCGCGCATCGGGAACTGGGATACGCGCTTCCTCGGGATTTATTGTCGCGTAAGGGAAGTTGGCGGCCTTGCCAAGGTCTGTGCGGGATGAGTGGGATGCATGAGCAGCTTAGAGAGGACGCACCAGTGTTCGAGAGCGCATTGAAGAAGGATGACTTTCCGACGTTGGGGAGACCTATCACGATCGGCGTGGCATTCGTAGTAAGCGCGAACGGGTAAGGTGAACGCACCGACGATACCGATCTTGAGGTTGTTGCTCGGGCGGCCGAGCAAAACCTTTTTCTCTTGAGCGGGGGCCTTTTTGGGAGGCATTCTCTTTGCCTTTGCCTGTGATGTGGCCGAGACCGAGAATGACCGTGTAAGAAGGAGAAAGAGTGACAGTCGACGAAATCGATCAATCATCTCCCAAAAAAAATAGTAAGAAAAGCAAAAGAGGTTTATTACGCAATTATTTTATATTCTGTTAGGGGTTATCTGCCGAGCGTGCCGAACACCGCGAGGAACAATGAGCATCACACACTCTCATACTCCCCGTGAACCGACCATCCTTGGCGCAGGACCCGCCACCCCCGACGATGAAGAGTCTACATTCTTTTGCTGTGGTGCTGCTGTTGTCCATCTTTGCAGACGCGCAGACAGAGACTGTCCTCAACAAGTAAGCCATAACATGGCGACCCGTTCGTTGCTGATCTTCCGCAGCGCTGGGGCTACAGTCGTCGAAGTCATCTCCCAAAACGCCGCTGGGGTCGCAATCACCCAGGTTCTGTAAGTCTTGAAACGCGATCCGCCCTATTTTGTGCTAATGGGACTGCAGCGCAACACTTGGCGGCTCGAGCACGTCACTCACCCGCACGACCACTGCTTCCAACCCGCTGTTGCAAACCACCGCGACGACGACAACGACCAAACAAGTCGGTCCAGTTGGACAACCAGCCTCCGTGCCGCTGACACCCGGCGGCCCAACACCTTTTGAGTACACGACGACCGACGCACTCGGTAACACGGTGGTAACGCAGGGCACATTCAATCCCACCGGGCCACAAACTGTTCTTCCCGTGCCGACAACCACTGGTACCGTCCTGGGCTACTCCCAGTGGCAATCGATCATCGGAACATACACAGCACCACCCAGCGCTGCCCGCCGCATGTCAATGCCAGTGGCAACCGGGTGGTATTATTTCGCAGCAACCGCATTTGCTGGCCTTGTAGGAGGCGTCTGGCTGATTGTCTTATGAATCGATAGTTGTACTGCCCGGACAATGTTTTGTGTGCACATATTCGTACAGACACTTGCATCAACCACCCGGTTGATGGTCGGACGTCAACTTCATGCTCTTTACCAATCATACCCCACCTACACAACCATCACTATCTTACCTCTCCAGTGTTGTGGATTTGTATCTAAACGATAGATTTGCAGCTTTTTTGATTAGTTCTCACATGACTTACCCAACTGCCAAGTGTCAAGCCTTCAAGTGGGGCGAGTGACACTGCCATATTTAATCTACGAGCCAACCTTTTGATGGACTTGCAGTAGCTCCTCCGGTCATCTATAAACCATACCAACATGTCAGGGGCCCCGGAACCTGGTGCTGACCTCGTCGCCGTGGCATGTGTCGTCGAAGGCTCCCTCCTTCTCGCCTCTCAATGGTCCCGCATTCTGATCGAGTATGTCTATCCACTCCTCAAGCGTTTGGACGAGTTACACCCTTCCCATCAGGTACTTGGCGTGTTATCATCTCGACAGCTTCTGACAGTCTTTTTGTAGTTCCGTCTAGCATTTGTAACGTATGGTGCTGCCGACACACGGCCGCTTCCCCTTCTCTCCAAGAGATACTTTGCGCCACTCTCTCAGGTCGTAAAGGAACTTCACGATGAGCCCTCGAAACTCGGTATTGGCCAAACGAGCTCTGGAAGCGGCAGAGGTTTGTCTGCATTGGAAGGACTTGTGGCAGCTATCGAGGTACGCCACCGTTTGCCTTTGCCAATCGTTCTGGCTACATATGCTGCAAAAGTTATTCGACATCTTAATGGCATCTGCTAATATCGCCGTCAATCCTCTGCAAGCGCAATCACCACAGAAGGATACCCGATCATTGATCTCTCATCTCCTACACATTGCAGCGTCTCCACCCGATAATGCTCAGAGACCTCAGTGTAACACCCTGGCACACCTAGATTCCATGAATTGGGATTCTATCCCTGCAGAACTCAGGAAGGTGAGTGAAATCCCGTGGACTCGCCCTCGCGTGGAATAGCACAAACGTTTGGCAGAGAAAAATCAATTTGAGCCTGATCAGCTTAAGGAAAGTACAACAGTTCCAGGACCTTCAATCATCGGTTCGTCTCGTCTTCTTTTCTTGGGCTCTATACTTATTATCTATCTCCTAACTGGCGGCAAGTTCGGGAGTTCAATCCCCATGGTTCAATGTGCATGCTCCACATATCCTGTTACTTTCAGGCTTCCCTATGCCACAAAAGCCGGGTGAGCACACGTGGAATCCTGTGTGGCAGTTTCTCACGGGACCAAAGGTACCAAGCGCCAGACTGACCCTCTGCCTTCTGACCAAAGTCCGGACCCGAAGCGACAGAAAGTCGTCGCCGATCCCATCTCCAAAACGTCATCTGCATCTCCTGCTCTCCCTTCCGCGCGCATGCCACAGAACCAGCGTTCCCAACTGCTTGTGGCTTCACAAGTCACACATCCACCATCTACGACTGTTTCCAGTCAGAATGCGTCTTCGGCTCAACCCGTTCAGGCCGCCACCTCTGTGCCTGCATCCACACCCGCAACTGCCTCTCCTTCTGTTCCACCCCCACCGGCCCCGAATAGGGAGATCCTCGAACAGGTGGTAGCTCCACCTGGGCTCAAGTTTGGACAGATGATGGAACGTCTTCAGGCGTTAGAAAAAAATACCGAGACTATAGATGCGCACATAGCCAATGCACAAAGCACCGGACAGACGGCGATCTTGGATGGACTCCAAAAAGAGCGGGCTAACAAGGTTCATATGAAAGAACAGATCAAAATGCTACTTTGGCAACACTATCACAAGATGCGCCCTGCAAAAGAATCCCTGAACGCGCCAGCCGGAGCCGCTGGATCAGCTCTCCCGAATGGGTTAGCAGACGCAGTTCCGTCTACCCAGTCTCACCCACCGAACGCACCAAGTGCGTCGAGTGAACGGCTAATGGGTTCCACGATGGAGGAGCAGAAACCCGTGGTTCATGACTTGCAGGTGGTCGCGCAATTGTGGCAGTCCCGTGGCGGTACGATATCCACTCCCAGCGGCAGTAATCCTCAAGCGGGTCCCAGTCAAGCACAATCACACCCGACTGTGACTCCAGAGATGGCCGCTCAGGTGCAAAAACCGATTGAGAAGAAAGGGATTCGGCCGCAAAGTTTTGGCCCGTCTTCGCAAACGTCAGGGGCGCCGTCACAGGAAACAAGTGTTAACCTCAATGCGACAAGTAACCAGCTTATCCAGGCAATCAACAGCTCTACATGGTATGGAACCTTCTCAGGGACCTTCCCTAAGCTCAGCGGCCAGGCAACGAATGAAGTGCAAATACATGTAGTTGGAATGTTCACCCCACCCACGCAGAGTGACGTGTAGGTCGTTCGCGTTGTTTTCTGAGTGTAGCTCAGCAGTTTTTGCAGTCACATGGACATTCGCACGGACATCTGGCCCAAGAACTTCACCTTAAACCTTTGCAAGGAACCCCTGAAAGACAATACGGAGCTCTCATCTTGGATCAAGCGCCACCAAGCTCGAACCCGTGTGATGCAATTCAAACCTAATCCTCGCGCTCCTGACGGGCCCATGAACGAGCAGAGGTTTCACGCACTCTACAAATTTATGAGTGACCACCGTATTGTAGGTATCTTTTGTCAATATAACATAACCAATCTACTCACCTAAACTACAGTATGCCTATGCAGGATGGCAGCTGCCATCGGGGAAATTCTCCTACAACATCTTCATTTTCCCAATGCATAATAGTTTCGCAGGGGCCGTGTTTCCTGATGGCCTCCCTGATCTTCCTGGAAGCGGAAACGCGTTAGGCGTTCATCCCTCAGTTGAGGGAGCGAAGCCTCAGTTATTCGGTGGAATACCGCTCCCTCCGGCGCTTATCGCTCGCATGCAAGGTCTTGAACCAGCGAAACAAAAACAACTACTCGCACATGTTGTTCGTCAGGAACAGCTACGACGGCAGCAGTTGCAACAAACCCAGCAATCTCATACTGCCTCAGGTCAGGCTTTGAACTCGCTCGGTGTGTCCATACCCCCCAACCCGTACAGCGCGGTCGCAAATGCGCCCGTGGGCTTACATGTAAGCACTTTGTGACTCGCCCTTGGGAACTCGCCCTGATGCTTTTTCTACAAAGGCAAATGTTAATGGGCCTATGAACGCTGGATCATATAACACGGGGGGTGGGACTGTGAACTACGAAATGTTGCAATCCTTTATGCAGCGCAATGCGGAGGGATCCACTTCACAAGGAATGAACCTGGGCTAGATGCCATGACTTTATGCCACCCCTCATTAAATATATCCTCGCCCGATTCCGATTGACCGCCATGCTAGCTATCATTGTACAGCTTTACTACTTTACATTTGCATTGCTTATCCGGTATTGTACTCGTTAAGAACTGATGTCCTGTTATGTTTGCGGTGTGCTGAAAGCGCCATCAGTCCCTTGAATCTTGTCGTGGTCTGCTAAATTGGCCTGTGCCTCATACACAGTTATGACAGGATTACTCTTCCGCTAGGTGTGCCATGAGAGTGTATACAATTCTGCGACGAGATTCTGCGTACTTGAGTCCAATGTCCGAGGAATCCGATATAGTACAGTCGTGTCGAGTCGGCTCCCTGGTTTGACGGGATGAACAAGGTCACGGAGGTCACATTGGTAAACTTTGTCGCCCTATCAGTGACGGCTGTTAATACGCGTTCGAGTCCCACACCCGGATCATCGAAAATAGACATGCCTGACAGCATATTCGCCCACGTCTCGTCCAACGGCGACTTCAAACTCCTGCGCTGGGTTCTTGTCCGAAACATCGTCAAAGTCCAAGCTCGGTTCGTTTGCAAACTTGAGTCGTAAATCGGCGAGGTGGCGTGTATGGAACTTGAACATGAGGAACCTCCATACGCCGAGATCTACACACCAAGGCGATTTTTTGCGGAGTCTGATCACCGGGACCGGCTTTCAGAAGGAGAGACCGCAGCTTGACAGAGCCAGTGAACGGAACGCGAATAATTCTTCATGAAGGAATTATTAGGACCGGTCTAGGGTCTGTTTGACGTAGGACGGAATCTCACAATTGATCGTCTGCATCAGATTCCAAGTACTGTGGTCGACTCAATGGGTGAATATAAGGGGTACTTTCTTGTCGCGTACCACGTCTTCGTTCGTACGTTCGTGCCACGGCTTGATGACGCTGGATCCAGGTCCTGTCGCATTTAACGCAACAACATGGGGACGGTCGATATAAGGGAAAAGATTGTCGTTGGGACCAACGTCTCCGCTGTCGTGGTCATGATCGTGGCTTTCGTGACCACAGCCTTCGTCATGATGATGGCGATGATTATTGGGCATGTATGCGCGTGTGGTGACCTTTGCGACGAGTAGCTACGCCGGCGGTCGTGTGTGTGCCTGTGACTTGGTGTCATGTGACACTGTGACGTACTGTAAATGTCAATGTGCTGTTCCTGGACGCGAAGGGGACAGGTTTTGAGAACATTAATTCGTGGAAGTGACAAGGTCTTCACACCATAAGTGGACGTTGAGTTGTGAATCTTTCCGTGTAAGGCACAAAATGGCTGTGGGGGCGGTCATGGTTCTCTCGGGGTTTTCCGGTATGGAACTGTGGTTGATCATAGCGTGATCAGTGTCTCAGAACGTAATACGATTTTCTCGCCATGCAAGTTGCACGAGAGGTACGTTGTGCAATAGCTGAGGACGTTCCTGGTCGTGTTTCGGACGTGTTTCGGTTGCGTGTTCTCTCGGACCGCCGGGTCCAGGCTTGCCTGGAGGGCCCAAATTGAACTGCGATAGGCTCTCTAACGCACTCCTATTAAACCCCCACCTGTCCAAAAGAGGTTGGTCACCAGACTAGGTGGCGATGGGCCTGTAAAGAGATTGCTATGATCAGACCGATCCGTGATGGTGACCAACTTGAAGGCGCGGCCCATCATCTAAAGAGAACACCTGATCATTGCAGCAGCATCCCTTCCAGGTTGGAATTGCCATCACAGCTTTTTAAATTGGCTAATGGTATATAATTCGCCTCAGCTGGGGTTGTCGTGGAAAACCCTTCATCATGCCAAGCCCTGCAGACTTCCAGTGGTTCAGGAAACAGCAAACAATCAAAGTGTGTGACGTAGCCGAAGAGGCCCCTGGGTTGAACTTGTACTCACGTTCGTCCAGTATTGCAGAGGTATGGTGTGACGACCATGTCCTTTACCACGGGCTCATTTTATATACCTTGCAAGTCGCCCCGCTGTCGATATGGGTACGTGCACCTTTCGCTGACTACACCCAAGGCTTTCATAAATAGCACAGATGTTTGATTACCTCCTCACCTTTGAGAAAGAGGTACGCGGGATGCGAGTCCTTCGTAGACCTTTGCTTCACATGCTCTCTATCGAAGGTACGCCTGATGAGCAGCAAGGGCAGCTGGGGTATCACGCGCGTGTTGTACATACCTACTCGATTCTTCCCGCTGATAGGCTCGCTGTGTGCGATCTATAGTGTGTTTACTTCTACTTTTTCTCAGATTTCAGGGGTTCTAACGTGTCCTCTAGATGGGTTAGTACCGACACGACCGCAGGCAACGGTAGGTCATTCCGTCTATCATTCGCCCAAGCGCTTACTTTGGTAGTGTGTCGCTCTCTACCAATTTGCCGAAAGTGAGTACACCTGATTCAGTCGTAAAAACAAAGCAAAGAGACGTAACTACTAGTCATTTTATTTTTGGGTATGTTCGCCGCCGAGGGTATGATAGACGCTTGATAAAACGAGACGCATGTGCACTTACGGCTGTACCCAAGGATTGCTCTTGATCCGAACCATGGCATTGTGGAGCCATAAAAGGATCATCTGCCAAGCTCTTGTGGTCATTTACGGCGTAGGTTATCCAGGGTTTGAGATTGGTGTGGCGCTAATACGTGCAACTGATCTATTCGACTTCTAGATTGTCGGCATCGTGATGTTCGTCTGTTCTATCACATCAACCACCCTCAAGTTTGAAGCCATCTGTGCGGAGACAACCTCGTTTGTTACGACTGACTTTGCGACTAGGCTCAGTTGGGTCACGATTTCAATGTTTTCGAGCGCTGCCTTCTTTGAGCTCGGTAAGTGCTGAATACAGGGACGTGCTTGTAGTCACCGCACATCTCGCACCGTCAGTCGTGCTCGCCCTGACCCTCCTGCACGAGTATACGTTGCGTCAATATGGTCTTCGGACCATGGGCAGTGTCGCGGCTTCCGTTACTCAGGGCAATATGGTGTATACTCTGTCGATCTTCTGTGCGTGACTCCTTCCAATCAAATTTGTGAACCACTACTTACATTGATCATGGAAATGAACGCAACAGCGACGTCGATCGCCAACATCACTTTCTTTGTCTTGCCAGTCAGTCGGATGCCTCGTGGTTTTTCACAGATGCTGACGTGTTTCCCCAACTCCAGGGTGGCTGGGATGGTCTGCTTACGACGTAAGTTTCCGAGTTAGAGTTAGTTGTTTGACAACCTCTTTTGAAAGCTCACATTCGGATGGTGCACAGTTTCCAAGGCGTTTTGCACGGAGTCGTCGCCTCGCGCATTCTCTTCAACTTACGAGATGCACTCCACAATCAAGGGGATGTCGTCACGATTTCGGTGTCTCGCATGCAATTCGCCACCATACCGAAAGGCGTGACACAAGAAGTCGAGTTGTCGGCTTAAAAGGACAACATAGGTTCCTGCAATATGCGTAGTCCAGTGTACGTAGACACTCCTACATCCGTCGTTCTCTGTAAACACCTGTACGTTGTTCCCCATATGTAGTCCCCATCATATGACCCCGGCCCGAGGATCAGCCATCACCGATCGACACGGTCGTCATGATTGTTTCATTCATAAGCCATTACCACTCACACAATGCCCTCTTGGGCGTCATCCATCCTGATATGAACTACTTCTTAAGTGATTGTCCATCGCGCTTCAGCTGCTCCAGCCTACAACGATGAATTAAAGCCTCCAACCCCCCGAACACACCACACTGGCTCACAAGGGTGGTTCTGAACGTAGTGCAAAGTTCAAGAACCACTCCTTGCTCATGTAATTCCGAATACTGAGTGGACTTTGGTCAAAACTTTCCTCCCGACGGCCCAGTGCACTCACCCATCAGGCAACAGTACAACGACATTCATACCCTCTGTCTCTGCGAACTTGCGTCCATGTTCTGACTTCAACCAGGCTAGGGCACCACTGAGTGCACTACCACTGCTGCCACCAACAAGGAGTCCCTCCTTCCTCATGAGGTGTTGGACGGCTTTAAAGGCATCCTCGTCGGTCACCTTCTGCCAAGTATCAATGTCGCCTGGGTCCCTCGATAGGACTTCTGGGATAAACTCGTGGCCAATGCCCTCGACGTCATAGGGTTTGCCAACGCCGTAATCATTGAGGGTATCAGGAAACGCGAGAATGCTGCCAACCTATGAATCACGCGTCAGTAACCACAATGTATGCGGTAATGAATGACACGGACTGGATCAACCCCAACGACAACGCAGTCAGAATTGTGGGTCTTCTTCAACGCGCGGGAGATTCCAGTGATGGTGCCTCCAGTACCTACACCGGCGATGAAAGCATCGACCTTCATGGACGATGGTCTCGATGAAAAGGATGGCGTAGAAATGACTGCATCGATGATCTCTGGCCCAGTCGTGTATTCATGGGCCAATGGGTTGTTTGGCTGTTGACCGTAAGAACTCAGTCGAGCCAAACGAGCCATCGTGCAACACATACGTTGTAATACTGATCAAGGACGACTGCATGCGGAATTTCACGCTGGAGCCTCTGCGCCACTCCTACGATCGTCGGAGAATTCAGACGTGGAAGGTGCGAGAGATACAATTGGAGTTATACCTACATGGCTATTGGGCGAATCCCAAGGCTCGATATCAGGTGTGCGGATGACTTCAGCTCCGAGTGCGAGAAGAAGCGCTTCTTTCTCTCGTCACATCCTATTATGACTGAATATCCCTTATCTTGCCGTATTCAGCAACCGTTCAACAAAGAGGTGGTTGGTAGTACACACCTTGACTGCACATGCCATGGCAAGCCCGATACCTGTTTGTCCCTCTCGTCTCAGATAGGGCCACATGCAGGATGTGTGAGGGGACAGACCTGTGTTGCCAGAGGTTGGTTCAATAACGATGCTCTGTCCGGGAACGAGTCTGCCCTCCTTCTCCGCAGCAAGCATCATGTCCTTTGCGATTCTGTCCTTGACTGAGCCACCCACAGACAGAAATTCAAGTTTTCCCACTAGGAAAGAACGGTATTTATGCTTCCGAACGGTGAGCGAGATGTGGCAAGCACATAGGGAGGTTGCATTTAAGGCCTTCATCGGCAGCGATCTTTTCCAGTCGGACGAGGGGGGTATATTGCCCACAGCATCGAGGGCACTGTCTAGAATGTGGCGTGAAGTGATCATGTCAACAAGATGGTAACACCTCCGAGTCCAAGGATCGGGCAAGATGGGTAGTACTTACATATAGAAAAACAAATTCCGTTCAGGGAACTGCCGAATTTTGTGAACGTTCTGATTCAATTTAGCGGTAAATTATGGGAGCATTGCCGCTGCCCCTGACGCGCAGTGTTTGAAGTGCCACTGGCGGACACCGCCTGCCACACGCCATGACCAGTTCGGGCGAGCCCATGGCGGGGCCACAATCCATGAACATGGCGGTGGCACTCACACGGTAATAGATGCTCGCGCATGATGTGGCTTTCCACTGGCACGCCAGTGGCCCTTCAGACACTGCCAGTGACGCGAGAGATGTGGTCTTTAATTGGCCATGGCTTCACGCCCGACTCCTTTTTGTATACGAAATCCGCATCGCCCATATAAGTATATCAGCGGCAAATACCAACCGCAACGATCTCTCAAACCATCCTGTCATATTCAGGGGTATCTGACCAAGCGACAAATACGCCAGTCGCTGCGCTATTGCGAAAGTGTCATTAGTCGCAGTCGCCAAGCGCCCAATGATTCGTGCCTAGTCACACATGCGTACGCACGTTTGTAGTTGCCGCGCCAAGGTGTAACCAGCTCCTGCGGCGTAACCCCCCCAAAAAAAGAAACACCGTGAGTTCCAGGGAGCCGCATAGGTATTCGTGACTCGGGGGACATCAGAGCACCCTACTAGAAGGGAAATACTGCACAGAAACAAATGGAGGGGATTGACACGCCTGCCCCACCTTGAGAGGCAAGGCAGACTGAGTATCTATACGCCAAGGCAATTTTTTGCGGAGTCTGATCACCAGGGCCGGCTTTCAGAAGGAGAGACCGCAGCTTGACAGATCTGCCAGTGAACGGAACGCGAAAAACTCTTCATGAAGGGATTATTCAGGACCAGTCTATAGGGGTTTGTCTGATGTAGGACGGAATGAATGGAATCTCACAATTGATCGTCTGCATCACATTCTAAATACTGTGGTCGACTCAATGAATGACTATAAGGGGTGCTTTCTTGTCGCGTACCACTTCTTCGTTCGTACGCTCGTGTCACGGCTTAATGACGCTGGATCCTGGCCCGTCCCGTCGCGTTTATGTAACGCAACATGGGGACGGTCGATATAAGGGAAGAGATTGTCGTTGAGATCAACGTCTCCGCTGTCGTAGTCATGATCGTGGCCTTCGTGACCACAGCTTTCGTTATGGTGGTGATGATTACCTGGCATGTGGGCGAGTGTGACCCTGGCGACTGCATATGTTTAGTGAGGATTACTAAATCAGGGTTCGATGAAATAGGCATAAACAACCAGCTAAGCTTGCTTGCTCACTACCACCACCTTGATTGGACTGCCCGATAGACAAATTGCACCCCATTTCGTGAGTTTTGACACAGTTCATATTACTCTTTCATGCCATATAGATGATGTATTCATGTAATTTGCGTTCGATCCGCGGGCCTTGTTCCAAAAGGTGTGCTTGCCGGCTCACCCTGAGGTCCATGGGCTGAGACAATTTGGAATTTCCTGATTTTCTTTCCTCGAGGCACCACTTGTTTCATGTCTGCTAACTCTCCGCGTCGCAGGTTGTAAATCAGCCGCAGTTGGTGGATTTCACATAACCAACCTAGACTGCCCGTTCGTGTGGTGTTCCCCCGTAGCAATAACATCTTGTTGATAAGCTGTTCCATAGCTCTATACACAGAACAAATTCATATCAATGTCTGATACCCCTCGGGCCCCATCTGCAGAGAACGGCGCTCCCCCTGCGGTTGAACCGTCGGATTTCAAGGTCTACAAAGCACCTGCGTCCTCTAGTGGCACTCCGTGTGCGTTCGTGGATCCCGCATTGTGTCTTCGTGGCACTCACTCTACTGGTTTGAAGTGGGGGAATTACCCGAGTCATTTTTCACTCCGACCGCAGCTGATCTCAAGGCTGCGCAAGCTACTCTGACTGCGCGCACACAATCATTGGTCAATGCTCCATTACAGTTACGGACCACGAGGGAAGCGGCGGAGAGATCGAAGAGGGACAGATGGCCAAATGTCGGTTTTCGTCTTTTCGTCTTGCTGATTGAGCTGAGATCCAGCAGACAACCATTCGTGTCAGATTTAGCGACCGTACCCAACTAGAGAAAATCTTTTCGTCGTCGGACAAGATCCGTTCTGTGTATGCCTTTGTTCGCTCGTCACTCCGTGATGATGTGAAACCGATCAAATTTATATTATGTTGGTGAACTTGGCCGCGCTTCAATCTCTCTTTATATTCTTTCCTCTAGATCAGCCCCCTAAACGTGATCTCAGAGTTTCTGATCCAAAGGTCAGGGACTTGACTCTAGCTGAGCTCCAACTGGCACCATCCTCCGTGCTTTTACTCAGATTCGAGGACGAATCCCTAAATAGTCCGTCTCCTGAGTTCACATGATACAGCTGTGCTGATTGAAACTAGGGAGCGAAGTGCCAGCGCCATTGTTGTCGACTATTGCTGCGCAAGCAACCGAGCTACCAAAGCCACCCGTTTTCGAGGAACTAGAAGCAGCCCCGAAGCCGGTAGCATCGTCAAGCCGAGGGGAAAAGAAGATACCCAAGTGGTTGAAAGCTGGTCTGAGTAAGCAGATATGATCCTGTGGTTATGTTACTATTATTCAAGAATGACTTATAGGGAAGTAAGGCTTCTTTCATTTCCTCCAATCCCAGCCCAACTGTATCACGCGAGTACCGTCGTATCTTTGTGATTCATGCTCACTTGTATGTACTTCGATAATCGCACTCTTGTTTTAATGTCTCAGTACACTGGAAATTGTGGATCCACATATTTTGCCCATGCGCGTAACCCTCCGATAACATCCCTCACATCGAACAATGGGTTCAATTCACGAAGCGCTTCCGCTGCAATTTGCGAATCATTTCCGAGTCGACACAAGACCACAATCTTCGAGGTGACATTGGATTGTATGTAGGCAAGAGGATCTGCGAGTAGCTGTGGCAGCGGAACGCCTGTATGAAGTTCATGAACAATGCTGAGAGGACAATGTGATTGGCCATACTCAGTGAACCCGGCAAATGACATATACCAAATTCGGTCTTGGGACGAACATCAAGTAACACGCATTGTTCCTGCGATTCCAGTCTTTTTCGTAACTCCTGAAAGTAGCTGAGATTATTTTTTTCAGCGCAAAGCCGAACACCTTACTTCAGCAGAAATGCGGTCATCAGGGTTTCCTGAAACTAAACCCCTTGCTTCCCAATCGGGGCGGGGTCCCCCACAAAATGTGATGTAGTCAGTCTCGTGAATGGCACCCAGCCTTTGTCCATCCACCCCACAGGCAGCACATGTCGGTTTCCGTTCCCTTAGCTTGATGGTCCTGAACGGTGGCATTGACAAGGCAGAAAATAACATCAGCGTGGCTTTGCCATCTGTGCTAATGACTTGTCTCAGGCGAACAAGTATCAAAGGCATCGAACACACCATGCAGACCGGCGAGGATCTTGATGGTCTCCAACGCCTGCATGACACCGATGACACCGGTGACAGCACCCAGGATGCCCATCTCTTCGCAACTCCCAGACATCTCTGGAGCGGGAGGTTTGGGAAATATGCAACGGTAACAGGGTCCCGACTCGCCGAGGTTGTAGATGCAGAGCTGACCTTCGTATTTTTGAGCGGCACCACTGACTAGAGGTCTTCCCAGTCGAACGGCGGTGTCAGACAGAAGATACCTAGTCGGCGCATTATCTGTGCAATCTAGAATTATATCATAGGGCTGCAAAAGCGCCATCGCGTTGGACGATTCTATCGCCTCGTTGATGGGTTCCACTCGAATCGTCGAGTTGATTCTAAGGGGATATCGCATCTTGAATGAAGTGAGGGATTAGCCTGGTAGTCACTCACCTTTTGATAGCAGCTGCCGCTGAAAGCACTTTGGACATGCCGATCGTCTGTTCGTTATGGAGTACCTGTCTCTGTATGTTGGAAAGTTCCACTGTATCATGATCGACGATAGCAATTCGTCCTAGTTTTGGCTGGTAATTACGATGATAACGCGACGGAGAGGAAAGGCTTGCCAACACCGGCAGCGGCAAGGTACTGGAGTGCAGGGCATCCAAGACCCCCCGCGCCAATCACGACTACCGACGCCCGTTGCAGCTTGATTTGGCCTAAGAACGTCTGAATGCTTGGACAACGGAAGAAAGCATATAAAGGACCTTGTAGGCCGAAGTTGTCCAGGATCATTTGCCGGCCATAGCGGGGGTAATCGTCAATATGGGCCAGTCTTGGCCAGCTTGCATTGTCCGCCATCATTCCGGGTAAGTTGGTGGTGTCTGAGTCCGATTCTCTCATGATGATTGTGCCTTAGACTAGGCAGACCATGATGGCAAGTAAAAGGCTTGGCCTATCTGCCAAGCGACCACGACAGTTGCTACTTCCGATCCTCATAATCTTGGGCCACTTCGAGCCCAACCAATATGGCTACACCCACTGGTAGCGCAAACAACGACGTACAAAATGGCGTCAATCCTACACCATCCGCTGCAGCCAATGTGCCCAAGGACGGTGTGCCCATCATGCACCAGAGTGCGTGCTTGCCACCCGGAAGTGATCTCCCAGAGACTGAGACAAATCCTAGCGCGCCTACCACCCGTCCTTCCATGGCCAGACATCGGGCGTATTGCCAAGTGGTCCGTTTCCTCATATAAATTCGGTTTCGGCGCCGAGTGCCTGAGGGACGGCGATCCGGACACCTTCTGGCAGTCAGTACTCTCACCGCTGATTCGACATTGCACGCTTCAGCTTCGAGCTAGTTCCGACGGCCCCCAACCTCACTTCATCACTATAGAATTCCCTCGCAAAGTTGCAATTCAGGTCAGTTCGATCCTCATCTCCGTTCTTTCTGGAAGACGCTGATACGCGGCTGCTCAGAAAATCAGCATATATCTCAGTTGGCCGCAGGATGACTCGTACACGCCATCGACCTTGGCGATTCGTGCCGGAACTGGTCCAAGTGATCTCCAAGATGTTCGAGTGGCTACCCTCGATAAACCCGACGGGTGGATCACCTTTGATGTGTCGTCAGAACTAAGTGAAGACGGCACCACCTAGTGGGTTTCTCGAACTGTTTACTGAACAGTTATTGCTTTACTTGGATTGTTGTTCTCCAGCAAACCGGTCCATGCCTACATACTTCAAATCATCGTTGTAGCAAACCACATGAGTGGCAAAGACACCCATATCCGTGGGCTGAGGATTCTTGGACCTATCGAGTGCGCAAATTCGTTACCCAGCTGGTCGAGTCACAAGCCTGATCGCTTGAGACTCGTTAGGGACAACGTTACAGACGACGATCCATTCCCTTTCACGTCTCCTGCATTCAAGATGTATGAAACAGTTCGATAGATTATCCCTACTCCACATTACCCGTGTTCTACATTGTATAATAGTGTCCATAATATCATTCGCTTGCTCGACGGCCAGCGATCTCATGGCACCGAGGTAGAGAACAACAATAAAACAAGAACCCGGACCAGTGGTTAATCACGGGGTTGGCCACTATTTACTATGTTGGTATGATGGGACATGTTGGAGCCCAGCATACTGCCCCAGCACGGTCGGGTTGGTTGTTCCCCGCATATGCGAGTACGACGAGTGGGCATGTCCGTTGTAGTATGGTTCAACCCCCTGCGCATGAAGGGGTGGTCCACCATTTATTGGGTACGAATTGGTGGTGCGAGGGTACGACGAAGTAGGGAACCATTGTTCGTGGGAACGAGCGGGTGAGTGGGCTATAGCCTGTGTCTGGAGACAAGAAGCGTAAGATGTATGTTCATAGAGCGGTGACGGAGGACTCACGTGAAAGGTAGATGGGTATGGAGCTATCCCGGTTGTTGGGGCTGTGTGGGGTGTAATAGTATATCGTGAGTGCTGAGGCGAATTACCGTCCTGGACTGAGTACGTCGGTCTAGAGGTTGAAAAACCGCCTTGCTGGGGCTGATAATGTGCGAATGTGACGCCTGTCGGTCGGGTTTGTGAAGTGTACGAATGGGACGGAGGGGAAGAAACAGCTGTCTGGATGTCTGGATGATCATGCGGGTATCTTGCATCGGATGGGGGGTTTTGATAATAATTACCGTTCGGGTAGCTTCGGGGATGATTTGATGGTGGGCCGTAAAAAGCTCGAGTATCGGAAGCTTGTCCTCTCTTGCTGTTCACTCCAAGCGAAAGGTAGCTGGCAGGGTGACTGGGCGATGGGCTCTTGGAAGTTATTAGACGACATCGTCGACAAATAAAATCCTCAGTATCCCAATCACGCTTTGGACGTCCGGCCATCGCGTCTTGCTTGTCATGGCAAACAATGTGTTGCCACTTTCCACATACACCACAACACAGCAGGGGAACACCATCGTCCTATGAAGGCGCGATGTCGAAAATAAACTAAAGCCCCACGAGTAGGAACTCACCTGATTAATCCCCCTTCGTCCACAAACCTCACAATCAAGCTCCCAGTTCTCAACAGGACTGCGAGACCCACTGCCTGTGCCATTCATCGGGGCGGCACCCAGAGTGTCAGCAGCCTTACTTTGTCCGGCTGGTAACAAGTTGGAGCATGTGTCTTCCTGGGCAGTGTCCGCAGAAGCGTCGGGCCTATAAGTTGAAGTCAGAACATCGAACGTGAGGCGTCAACAATGGCCAAACTTTGAGTCTGCTTCGCGCGTCTCCTGAAGCTCGCGTTCCTTCCGACGCTGCTCTCGCGCATTCTCCCTTCTCAGCCTTTCTGCGTGTTCTCTTTGCTGACGAGTTTCCAGTCGTCGTGCTCGGCTCGTCTTTTCTTCCTCCTCAAGGCGCTTTCTCATCGCCGCACGTTCCTCTTCCTTCTCAACCTCCTTCATGGCAATCCTGGAGGAACGCTTGCGATGCACGACAGCTTCCTCCAACCGTCGTTTCTTCACGACTTCCTTGAAGGAGATAAGGAAAGGCAATATCGGGTTTGAAAATATATAAAACATACCCTGAGCTCAGCGGTAACCATAGGCACGATACTTTGCGACAATACTTTATAAAGTGCCTTCTCTGCATAGTGCGTTGCCTTCTCGAACTGTTGTGCAATATCTTCCCATTCCTCCAGAGTCACGCATATCTGTTTGGACAGGTTAGCGGATGACTGATCCAATACACTGGGCGATGCTGACCGTTTCCCACTCAACGAAGTCGTCAGGAAAGAGTGGTGTGATGGGCGAGTCAACTAATCTTGCCACCTCGTCCTGCTGATCCTCGGCATCCGCATCCGTGTCTCTATCTGCAGATGTTGGGTTCGTTACCTCCGTATCTATCACTGGCTTATCGTCGAAACCTCGTTCCACCCCCACCGCATCATCTCCGCCGTCACTGAGTTCAGTGAGTTCACTAATCGAGCTATCATCGCCTTCTAAACCAGTCTTCATCGTTTTCTTGCCGGAAAGTAAGGAACCAGAAGGTGGATCCCTGGCACGGCTCTTATGGGTATCACCCACGGCTAACCATTCGTCAGGGACCTCTTGCCACTCGTCATCTTCAACTACCGTGCCCCGTAATCGCGCACTGACCCGTATGCCAGTGGGTTTGCGAGGGGATGTTGATGCAGTCCTACTGCGAGAACTTGTCATTTGACGCCGAAACTCGGCGAGATCCCTTGCTTGCGCATCCAGTCTTTGATTTGCACGCGTTTTTGCAGCACGTCCTCCCCTGGGGCTTGGAGAAGGCTGAGGTCGTGCCTTGCTACGGGTGGAAGTTGTAACAGATAATCGCCCAGCAGCCCCTGCATTCAGATCGATCCGCTGACGTTTCAGTGTTCGAGACTGCGGCTGCGCCTTCGTAGTATCTCTTGGTTTCCGTTTCCGTTTCAAGTTTAGTCTGGGTGGTTCTCGCTGGATCCATAGCCGGTCGCCTGCTCACGATATTAGTTGGGATCGCTAATGAAACGTCATATCTTACTGCCAATGAGCCAGTATGCATTTCTCTTGGCGTCGTATCCTATGGGTTCAATGCGCTATGTATCACGAAAACAAGTAATTCGTCAGGGACAAGAGGAAGGACGGTGCTTGTACCTCGACATACCCATGTGGCTTCTTCGTCATCAGTTTTCATCTGCTGGCGGACTCGGTGTGGATTCTGGAATTGCCATTCTGTCAAGGTATGCAAAGACTCGAGCTTCGCAAGCATCGAGAGATCTAACCAATCAACCTGTTTCTCTGGTGCCTCTAGTATTTCGGAAGAAGTATCATCTTCCTCGACCTTTGTAACGGAAATGTGGTCTGGACCATCAACTGAACCTTCAACGCGCACTACGTTATCAGGAGAAGGGGTGGTAGACCGGTCGCACTCCAGGGACCCATTCTCGCGTTCCAGTCCGTCGAGCGGTACTTCAGAGAGACCACCCGAGGGTGCCACGGATGCCCGAGAGGATGCGACAATGAAATGTTTCGAACGACCCATGAGGCCAATGGGGCTGGCTTCTGGGTCCCTCCTCTGGTACTGGCGTCGCAACACATTCTGCCAGCTATCGGAACTGGACATGGACGTAAGTAAAGACGTTGAACGAAAAGGAAACAACACGGGGTCAGAGGACACTCACGTTATCTTCCTATCCTGAGTGAGCGTTATGAGCAAGCGCTGCATAACACGGGAGAGGACCCGATTCGTCGAATGGACGAGATCGTTTTCGACGTCCTGTGGACAAAGGGAGACGTGGTGGAGTGTCGAGTACTTGTAATGAGACACGAACTTACGATGAGCGTCACGTCACTCATGGCGAGGAGAGGAGAGAACGTGAAGAAGAATTGAGAAAAGGCGGCCCATTTCCAGTGACGGCGGAGCTGGTGAATGTTGGAGTCGTAAGGGGTCTCCAGTTGTTTGGGGACGGCGGAAGCCTGAGGGGTCGCAGAGGTGACGGCGCGGGTAGAGATGCGGCGAGGCATATGCGCAGCTAAGTCAGCCGTTATAAAAGGTCGGAGATCTACGGGCAGGCTTGGACCAAGCGGGACTTGCAGGAAGCAACTTGAATACCGGTGCAGTTGCGATAAGGCAAGGTGATGCAGCAAATCAATACAGCCTCAGAGTGCCGAAGCTTGACAAGACTGCTGAGACGGGCTCAACGACGGGTAGTTTGACTCGGGCTTTGGCTTCAAGACTAGTTGCACCCCTCTGCAAATTTTCACCACAAATCTGCGCCAATCTTACGTCATGCGTGTACTATTTCGGGACAGACTTTGGCACAAAAACTACGCTCCGTCCACACTTTCGCCCTGCTTCTTCAGCCGTTTCCGCATCCTCGCCTTTGCTGTCCTGGACATGCGACGGATCGCAGGTGCTTGATATCTGTCTCGCCCTCAGCACACCTCGCAACGCGCGGATTCGCAGCACAACTCACGTCTCTCGTTTCTCGTGGCTGCCCGTGATTGCCTTGGTAGACAGCGTGATCTTCATATGTGGCGCGAATGACTGTTTCACGCTATTACAGTTCGAATCAACGACTCCGCAGCACGACCGTGTCACGCACTGTGAACGACCATCGAGCGCAAGGTGTAGCGCGTTTCCTCGATCTTCGCCCTCTGCCGGAATTCTGCCTTGCTCCTCAAATAGGAGCTGGTTGTACTGGTGCAGCCCGGAGGCATCGCCCGCGGATACGTCCCGTCCTTTCAAGTATTCGCGCTTAATGATCTCAACAACAGAGACCAGACGCGCAATAGTGGAAGCGGAGACATCCGCTGGTGCCGAGTAAAGCACAAGTGGTCTGGATGGATCGCTCTGTGCTAGTGTTGGATGCTTTGGTGTATCATGAGCAATAGAACGCACTTCGAAAAAATCTAGTGCTTTCTTGACCCAAAACCGAATCTTCCCGTGCCTGGTGATGCGGATCGAATCTGGTATCGCAGCCTCTTCGCTGGACGCAGTCGCAAGCTCAGTAGCATCCATGGACTCCGATGTAGCAGTCCAAAGGACGAGTTATCAGCGTGAGAAACTGTGTATCCACTGCTGTATTACAATGATTGACTACCCGTGCTCTACCTACCGAACTACCATAGTTCTGCCACTGCAATCGTGTCAGGACTCAGGACAGCCCACTATCTTACTGAATGAACTCACGTGACAGTCTTCCTTTCCGTAGTAGCAGCTACCTCTGTCTTGGCACGGTTGAGGATCTTCTGAAACTCCGCTACACGGTGACGCATGCGGGAGTGCATGTAGGCTTTGCAGCACTTGATATGGTAGTGGAGGTAGTCGCGGAACAGCTGAATGTGCGAGATGGTGTTGTATGATACATCAGGCTTGGCAAAGTGGCGGGGAAAGAGAACAAAGGTGACATATCCAATGTCTTCAGAATTACGGAGACCGGGTACATCTCGAATTTCGAGGGGCGGATCACGATTGGTATAGAGTACTTGGGGAGCGTTCTGGATACTGGGCTGACGTCGGGCATCAACGAATTCCTGGTGGCAACGTCATGGAAACTTTGTCTTTGAATCCAACGCGACCAACTCACCTGCAAAAACACTTTACCAAATATTCTATCTGTTTCCTCTCGGAAGACAGTCGAAAATATCACCGTCACTCGATCAGGCGATGCTCGAATGTATATAGCTTCTTCATCACGATAATGGATCTGCATCAGGTCTCCGAGAGCGCCTCCAGAAGCCTCTAATTCCTTCTGTTGACGAAATGCCAATTCAAATGGGGCTGCAAGGGCGTTCCGTTTTAAGAGGGCGATAGATTTGATCAATGCATCCCGACTTGCTGCGCCTTATTAGTTGGGTTCGCAGCCGATACTAAACACACACCTTCATCACTCGGGATTTGTTCAAGGTCAATATCCAGGCTGACATGGTATTCCGGCTCCACCTGGGCCTTGATCAGGGTGCCATATTCCCGTTTGAGTACGTCGAGTGCACCGTACGCTACTAGTTCGTCCCAACAGCGAATGTTCATCGAAAGTTGAACTAACGTCTTTTTGTCTGGCGTCGACAAGTGGAATCTAACTCCATCGAAATCTACGAACAGGACATCGAGCGATGAGGGTCTTGTGAGTCGTCATGAGCGCGATAGCCATGGTAGCGTATAGATTATAGACCCACTTAACGACTTTGTCTGTCAAGGTTGTTTGTATGATTAGGTTGTGAGACTAATATCATGTTAGCTTATTCTGAACTGTGTGGTGGAATCTCGCCCTACCTCGAGGAGGATCATGCTGCCAATGGTAGCAAAGATAGCAAGGTGTGCAAATCTGGCGATGTACGCGTGGGAATAATTGAGATCTGCCGCGCCGCGGGTAATTTCCCTGGACAGCTTTTCAGACAGCCAACGTACTAGCACATATCACAAAAAGGCCGTAGCTCGCAACCATGGGTAGGCTATTTGACTTCTCCATAACCATGCAACTCACCCAGAATAGCGCCCAAAAAATCCAAGTCAACCAAGGTTTCTCTCCAAGAGTTTCTCGGCGATAGCAGTGCGCATAAAATTTTGTACACTCTTGCCTCCCTTGTTGATCTCGCAAGTAGCTCTTGGCTCATGGGCCGATGAAATGGACTCCCTTCCTACAGCCCGTAAGGACTTTATGCACCATTAGATGCAGTGTCTCATACTCTCAAACCCATCCAGCCTCGATCAAGACGGATGAGGAAAGGCACCTTGATCGCTTCAGCAGGCGTGATGACTTTGCATCCTCTCGACGTATGTTTGGTCTTCAATCTATGGGAATCATGCCGATTCACACCTTTTCCTAGTCGATCGTCCGTTTCCTTCGAGAGAAGAGGTCCCATTACCATCTCAACCGCCTTTTACTGCGTTCATCGGAAACCTTGCTTTCGACATCACTGAACACGAACTGGCTAGTTTCTTCAGTCCTCACGAGGTTTGTGATTCACTTCATCGAGACCTGCAATGTTCAACGTACACGTAGCCCAAGACCATCAAAATAATCAAAGACCGCGACGACAAACCCAAGGGTTTTGGTTATGTCGAATTTGCAGAACTGGATGCCTTGAAAGATGCATTATCAAGGACAGGATTCGTCAGTTATCCCAGTTCTTTGAATGAATGTATTTGTTGACGCTCTTATCAGAGCCTATCAGGTCGCATCATTCGAGTGAGCGTTGCTGAGCCCCGTGAGTATCTATCAGACTTGCATTTGAAGGTGAACTTAATTCTGCGTCAGCTAAAGAAAGGCCTGGATTCAGTGGTGCTGGCTTGGAGGAGGATTCCAAATTTTCTGGAAATTGGCGTAGGGATGGCCCCCTTCCGCCACCCGCAGATTCTCGTGAGTCTTCACGGCGTCGCTTTGATGGCCAGCCGGGAGAACGCCCACCCCCAAGCGTTTCTGACGAAGTCAGTGACTGGAGATCGTCACGGCCGCTATCAAAAGTGGCTGAGCTGGAAGCACCGTCGGCTCGTCGGAGGGGCTCAGGTTTCTCCACTACGGAGGGCCAGACCGGTGCTGCGGATAAGGAAGAACATTGGACCATGGGGAGCAGATTTAAACCCTCAGCGCCTGAAGAGTCTGTCCCTGGCAAGTTTGGTAGCGTGAAGGGTAAATATGAGTCTGTTCACGCACGGGACACCCCTGATGAAGGCGACTGGCGCGCGCGGAAAGCACCAGGCGGCACTTCTCGTGAGTATCCGCGTCAATATCTCCGCAATGCTTCACCTCAGCTGATTCGTTGGCCCACAGCAAGCAGCTCCACTCCCCCAACTCCTCAAATTAGCCGTAAAAAGCTTGAATTATTGCCTCGTACTTCCACAGGTTCCACGAGCCCATCCCCCTTATCCTCCCCGAAGTTAGCTCCCAATGTTCCGAGGCCAAATCCATTTGGTGCTGCGAAGTCAGTTCATTCCTACGAATTGAGGGACATTATTTTGACACGTTGTAGACCGGTCGATATCTCTACAAAGGAACGTGAAATTACTGCCCGCTTGGATCGGGCTCCCCAGCACTCAATGTCACGCACAAACTCTCGGCAAGCCACTGAACGAGGTCCCACACATTCAACTAAAACCTCCATTGCTCCTGCCCCCGAATCTTCCGCCGCGCTTGCTACTTCTACCATTAGGCCGTCAATTAGTTTCGCGAATGTAGCCGGTGCAAAAACAGCCATTGTCGGAAGGACGGATGGTCAAAAGGCTATTAAGGAGGACACAACCTCTGCGGCGGACGATATTACTGATCAGGCGCTCGAGATGTCTGTCTAAACACCTTTTTTGCCTCTATCGTTTCACGAACATTTTGAATCTTAACATAAATAGGTGTGAGTGCTCGAGTTCTGATTGCATATCGTACGTTCAAGTGGCAGGAGTGCTACTCATTATGTACGATGGACATCTGTGACTACTGCCGGTGGTGTAGCTCGGGATCAACAAATTTCATGCGTCCACGGCCTACAACTATTGAGTGTTGCATATCGTAAGGATATCTAATCAGCATACCTTTAAAACGGACACCTTGTGTTGAATTTGTGTTCTCATGTATTCGTTGGATGCGCTCCAATTCTTTGCGTTTAGCTTCTTCCGTCCGTTCTTGTTCTTCACGTTCCAGACGTGCATCATATTCTTCCTCTGTCTCTTGTGGAATAGTGTTTCCCTCCGGCCTCGGTGAGTCCTCACGTCTGGGTTCTGGTTTGGAAGTCTGCATTTTCGACTTCTTGTGGCGACGTTCGCGGTCTGTACTACGTGATCGGGAGTGACTATCATGACGCTTGCGATTTAGGGTACGTCCTCCTGCGTGAAACCGAGTGGGTCATGGTGTAGTCGGTTGAAAGGAATGGCAAACATACGTTTTGTTTGCTGCGCCGGCTTTGGCTTTCGCAGTTCGAGTTCACCACAATTTGAGATTATAATCGGTGTTTGTGGTCGATCCTTTGCATCTACGGGTACCCGCGTTAGGCTTTTCGCCACGGCTTCATAACCCCTGATAACTTTTCCAAAAACGACGTGTTTACCTGATGTCTTTTTTAGTGATATGGGACCAACTTGGATCAAAAAGCTTACCGTTCAAGTGGGGACACTCCCTCAGGGTAATGAAGAATTGTGATCCGTTGGTATCAGGCCCCCGATTAGCCATGCACAACAGTCTAGAATAATTCAAATATCAGGCCGAAAAGTCATCGTGTCCGAGAAATGATTCTCGATACACACCCTTCCGAGTCAAGGGGCCGAGTAAGATCTTCGTCAGGAAAGTGGCCCCCATAGATAGATTCCCCTCCAGTGCCATTGTGCTTCGTGAAATCTGTGGTCACGATAAGTATCGAGCAACACGGCCGTAGCTAAAGACAGACCTCCTCCTTGAATCATGAAATCATCGATAGACCGGTGGATGATACTGTTCTTGTAATACAGTGGACGCTCTGAGACAACAGATAACCCCTTCTCCCCCGTGCATAGTGCCCGGAAACTGCAATCTCCTCAGTTCTAATTCATCTCTGGAAGTTTGAACCATCGAGAGCTTACTTTTCTGCAGTCTTTGGGGCTGTATCATTGAATAGCTCAAAGACGACTCTGACACAGTGTGAGTATGTTTCACTTGCCAGCTGTAGAGATGTCACACCTTCCCGTAGGGTCAGAACCGATTGAAAAGTCAAAGAAGACGCGTGGGCGAGGCATAGAAAGACTCGAACTGGTTCGAACTTGCCGAGGTACGTAGAGTCGGCTAATTACATAATATCGCGACATAATTACTCAGTGCCAATTCGGCGCTCACAGGCACACTGGCATCCCCTAGCGCTACTAGGTGCCTGGCAGCCTTCCCAGTTATTTTCTCCCATCCGAAACTCGTCCATCTGGACCAATATCGCGGGGTATGAGACATCATAACGTTGTTGTCCTTGGTGGTGAGTACATCAGTTGCTTTATACGCCGGTACCAGCTGTAATTTCTTGAACCTAGCCGGTGGGGTAGGGAAATCAGCTCTAACAGTGCGATTCGTACAAGATGTCTTTCTCGAGAACTATGACCCAACAATAGAAGGTAGCTCTTGCTATAGCTCGCCGGTCTTATATCTCCACTAACAACCGGCATAGAAGCTTACAGACGTATAGTCGACGTCGATGGTGTCAAGGCTTCGGTGAGCTCGTGTGTGTTATGCCCCAACCAGATCCGACCTCCCATGGGAACCTTTTTCTCATGCTTATCGCTCAGCTCGAAGTGCTGGATACTGCGGGTGCCGAGCAATTTACCGCACTTAAAGAGCTTTACATCAAGGTAGAAATTCTCTTCACTGAAGCAGGCATATTACTGACGCCCGTACTTCATGACTCGTTAGTCCGGCCAGGGCTTTCTTTTAGTTTTCAGGTACCATCTTTGTTTTCAATTTATCTTATCACTTATTTTTCGTCAAGTCTTACTCAAGAAGCAAGCCTTCGTGAGGTGGATAATCTCCGCCAACAGATCTATCGCGTGAAGGGCGGCGACACTGTAACTAATTTCCGCCTTGGCGCCATAATTAAGATACTGAAATTGGTGATATGTAGACCGTTCCTATCGTCGTCGCCGGCACAAAGTTGGATTTAGTCGCCGAACGAGAAGTTTCTCGCAACACGATCCAGTCTTTAGTAGCGCGCTGGGGTATTCCTTTCTACGAGACATCCGCCAAACGTAACTGGCACATTTCCGATGTGTTCGAAGACCTTATGAAGCAAATGCTCGCACGGTATCCGGACGATTCTTCACGCAAGAAACCGAGCCGGTTTCGCAAGCCATGCACGGTTATGTGAGGTTATGTCCCTATCTTGTCTGTATATCACTCAATCCTGGCGTGTCTCGCGTTATTTTTATCTGGAAAGGTAGCATCAATATTACCATCCCTATGTACGATTTGCAATCATTATATCCATGACCCTACATACTACCCCTTCGTGATGGCGGCGACCAGTACAGCATGGGTGAATTACATAATGGCTTTGATTTTGTGATTATGTGATTTGTATGCATCTATTTGTCCGATGTATTCAAGCGGCTCTTTTCCGACCTAGCTTGCACCACGACTCATCAGTTTTCTTTCTGCACCTCAGCTTTGCCACTCTCCTAGAATTATCTGAAAAATGGTGCGTCGCAATTTTCCTTCAGTAAGTAACTCGCTCATTTTTGAGACACTTAGAGTAATAGCAATGGTTACGGCGGTGGCGGCGGTGGTTACGGTGGCGGTTATGGAGGTGGTGGTGGGGGATACAGCAGCCATGGTGGTGGCAATTGGGGGGGATACGACGACCGAATGGGTAATTTAGGAGGTGGTCTACGCTCTATCGACTGGGCCTCGCAAAAGTTGGAGCGCTTTGAGAAGAATTTCTACGTGGAAGACAAGCGCATTTCAGCTCTCAGCGAGCGAGAGGTCGAAGAGTTCAGGCGCAGTAAAGACATCAAGGCAAGAATGCACGTTGAGGCACTGGTGTGGTGTTTTCTAATCGTTTTTTTCCAGGTTCAAGGGCGCGGAGTCCCAAGGCCAGTACGCGCCTTCGACGAAGCTGGTTTCCCGGAGTACATCCTGGCCTCCATTCGTGCCCAGGGCTTCACCACACCAACACCAATCCAGTGTCAGGCATGGCCGATGGCACTGAATGGTAGAGACGTCGTTGCAATTGCGCAGACTGGAAGTGGAAAGACGATCTCGTTTGCACTTCCAGCTATGCTCCACATCAATGCGTGAGTACACATCATTGGGGTTGTCGACTTTCGCTTATCCATGCAGTCAACCTTTGTTGGCCCCTGGCGATGGGCCCATTGCCCTTGTGTTGGCTCCCACTCGTGAACTTGCGGTACAAATCCAACAAGAATGTACAAAGTTTGGGTAAGTAGTGCAACGATAGCTGTGCCTGATTCACATAAAATTTGTTGTAGGTCGAGTTCTCGCATCCGCAACACTGCCATTTATGGGGGCGCCCCCAAAGGACCTCAGATTCGTGATTTGCAACGCGGAGTCGAGATCGTTATCGCCACCCCTGGTCGTCTTATTGACATGCTGGAAACACAAAAAACAAATCTTCGGCGTATCACTTATCTGGTGATGGACGAGGCTGATCGCATGCTTGATATGGGCTTCGAGCCTCAGATCAGGAAGATCGTTTCTCAAATTCGCCCAGATCGTCAAACTCTGATGTTCAGCGCGACATGGCCGAAAGATGTACAAAAGTTGGCAAATGTATGTGCGCACTTTTGAATAGGCAGCTCGTGTTGACAGGATGATTTTTGTAGGACTTCTTGAAGGATATGATCCAGGTCAACATTGGTTCCATGGAGTTGACTGCCAACCACAACATCCAGCAAATCGTTGAGGTCTGCAGCGATTTCGAGAAGCGGGCCAAACTGATCAAGCACCTGGATCAAATCAGCGCTGAAAATGCCAAGGTCCTGATCTTCGTAGGGACCAAAAGGGTTGCCGACGACATCACGAAATATTTGAGGCAAGATGGTTGGCCCGCTTTGGCGATACACGGAGACAAAGAACAGTGAGTCGTGTTTGCTATGTGTGTCAGGGTCAAGCCGACTTTCTTCAGGCGCGAGCGTGATTGGGTTCTTGGGGAATTCAAAGCAGGCCGTTCTCCCATTTTGATCGCCACAGATGTTGCCTCGCGTGGTCTAGGTATGTTTCTTTTCTTTTCCCCAAGCGCTCCGACCGGGATACGCGTGTGAACGCGAGCAACACGCGAGGTTTGACAGTGATTTCGAATGCTTCTCTTATCGAGGGCATGTGTAAATTGCTAACGGGAGTTCCTCCTTTCCAACCTGCTGCTCGCGATTACCACCCACAGGACATAGGCCTTAAAACATTTTGGTTTCGAATGGGCTTGCCCCACAACACGAACGAACCCATGGTGTTTCTACCCCTGTGGAGTCAGCTTGCAGTGCCGTCTGCTGCTGCGTCCTGTTTACAGAAGCGCTTGTGTCCTTTTCGTTGTCTATTTATTGATGTTGTATGTGCTTCATGTCCATTCGATTGGTTTTTCGTCGTCGCCTTCCTTGCCGCTTCCTCCACCAACGACTTGATTCTCGGGTCTGCACCAAGATGTGAAGGATGTTGGCTATGTCATCGTAAGTTCCTCGTTCATTACCTCATTGCTTTTTTGACATTTTTCTTAGAACTTTGATTTTCCGAACAATTGTGAAGATTATATCCACCGTATTGGTCGCACAGGGGTAGGTTGTATCTTGTATCCGTTTTCTCCGTAACTAACACACCACTAGCGTGCGGGTATGAAGGGCACATCGTACACATATTTCACCACCGACAATTCGAAATCTGCTCGGGAACTTATCAACATCTTGCGAGAAGCGAAGGCCCATGTGCCCCCTCAGCTAGAGGAGATGGCGATGTACAGCACAGGGGGTGGTGGACGAAGTGCGTGTCGTATCATTGAATCAATCTCTTTATATTGAATGATTGAATATATTTATATAGGCCGTTATGGTGGTGGCCGCGGACGAGGTGGGGGTGGAGGTGGAGGTGGAGCTTCACGATATGGAGGTGGAGGATATGATAGCTATGGTAATGGTAACGGAAGAGACCGCTGGTGAAAGTATGTTTGCCATTCCTTTGCTTGCGTCAATAGCATAGATTGTTACTGCAGTGGTGTATACCATTTGTAGAACGTGTTTTGTTTAATCACCTTACTTGCAGCGATTATTCTAGCACTCCAAATGTCCCTCGACACGAGTGAACATCTCCTTGCCTTTCTTCCTGATGCGGCAATTCGAACCGAGATTCTAGAGTGCCAGATGGCGTGGAGTCGGCTAGTGTTGCCGCGGCTTCGGTTTGAGGCCAGTCCTGAGCTGAAGCCGACTCATCAGCAAACATGCCCGGATCTAGCTAGGTCTAGCTACATGTCCAGTTGCCAAAAGTATGGGCCCAATGTTTTTTTTCAGGGTCATATGGTTGGTGCCCAGCCTATACTCAGCACAGCTTTTCTGGGGCTTGTGTAACTTGTAATTGAAAAAATCACACAGTAGATACTGTATGTTCAGGGATGATGAGGTTGCCATGGCCCAGTGGATTTGGTATCAGTACAGCATCCTGTTGACATGAAATACATACAATATCGGGAATACCCAATTACACAGGGGCAAGAAGGGTAATGATATCAGTGGGAAATGCTCACTGATAGGTTCTAGGTTGGTAACAAAGATATGTCTCTTGTGTAAAACACAGATAGAGACGTCTCAGGGAATGAGGATAGTGGATGGCTAGCCTCAGAGGTACTGAGTGAGAGGAGGGAGCGAAGGACGAAAAGTAAGAAACATTATTCGTTATTGAGACAGGCTTAAGGCCATGTCTTTTATAGTGTTCAGTGATGAAACACTGACGTACATGAGACATGTTTCAGATATGAAACGTGTAAGAGATAAAGGGATAAAACACGTATCAGGGATGAAACATGTAACAGAATGTGAAACGTATAGTGAAACGTGTATCACATCTCATGACACAATG
>JBBPNN010000055.1:0-64630 GCA_038090935.1 Hortiboletus campestris
GTATCTGTTTAGTTGCGCTCGCAACTACATCATAGAATCTCACGCTAGTGGTGCTTCTATGTGGAAGTCTATGGAGAACAACGTCGAATTCATTCTCACCCATCCGAATGGATGGGAAGGGCTACAACAACAACAGATTCGCCAGGCAGCTAACATTGCTGGGTTGATTCCCAACAAAAAGAAGCGTGCGAGTCGAATTCATCTCTTGACAGAAGGGGAGGCTAGTCTTCATTTCTGCGTCACCGACATGCTGGCGTCGGATTCTCCTTCCAAGTTTCCCATTATTAGCGTCGATGACGATGACCTTCAGGAGGAGGTCGAGGAGGAATTGGAACATCAAGGGGTTGTCATCATCGATGCTGGAGGTGGTACCATCGACATGAGTGCTTACTCCCTTAAGCTATCCCTTCCACGAGATTTCAAGGAGATTGCGCCCGCAGAATGTGAGACTGTCCGGGCCGTGTTAAGTTCCTTCTGAAACATTGTCCACCTAGGTCACCTTCAAGGATCTGTTTTCGTCACGCAAAGAGCTCACACATTTCTCAAGGGTTTGTCGTCTCTATTTTGCTGCGGACGCTAGTATATAACACCACATTCTACGACAGCCAAACTTGCCAATTCGCAATACGGATCACCTGATATCGTTCATCAGATGTCAGAGATTTTCGACCAGACTACGAAACTGAGGTTCCGTGACGCAGACGGTCCGCAATACATCAAATTTGGAACTGTCCGTGATAAAGATCTCCAGTATGGTATTCGTTCTGGTCAGCTCAAGTTGGTTGGGTAAGGGGGTGCTTCATACTGAATGCATAGTACTGACTCTTGAACACCCGTACAGCAAGGACGTCGCAAAATTCTTTGAACCCTCTGTGGAGGCGATCGCTGACGCCTTCGAGAAACAGCGACAAGCAGCAGCAAGGTTGCAGATCCAAATCAAGGTGAGCTTGACTCCGACATTACGCTATTTTAGGTAGCTTGGTTGATCAACTAGTCGCTTTCGATAGTATGCTTTCCTGGTCGGTGGTTATGCTGCCAGTGATTTCTTGCACTGCAGTCTGCAGCTGCACCCAGCATTTTCGGAGGTGCACTTATGCAGGCCTTCGAGTCACGTGTATGTATCGCAATGTCATGATTTTGTCGTACTCATCGTCTCCTCAGTAACAAGGCCGTCGCAGATGGCGCTGTATCTTCCTACATTGCTCCTCTGGTCACTTCGCGAGCATCGAAGTACACCTACGGCGTAGAATGTAGTTGTGCATATAATCAGTCCCTTTTTGATCACCGACAGAGAAAACACACAAGCTTCACTTTACCGTCTGGGGTCACAGCGTTGCCAAATGCATTCACGTCTATTCTGAAGAAGGTCCGTGCTAGTTACTGTTTATGTCACCTCTTTGTTCAGTCTTTTGATAGGGGGTCCAAGTTTCGGAGCAACAAGAATTTCGACAAACGTTTACTATGGAGTGTGCTTCGCGCTCTGAATTGAACACATTGGGCGGTACCATTCTCGCATACCGCGGAGATCTTCTTGATCCCGACTGGGTGGATAAGGAACCTGGTAATGTGTAGCGACAAGGTGACTCATGCGCATCACTGACGGGTGGACTTAAACCCAAGCACGCTTCACCAAGATGTGTACTGTGGTTGCTAATACTTCCAAGCTTGTCCACTCTTTGCAACCACAAGTCGCTCCTGATAGGACCGTCTACTATGACTTGGATTACGATGTCATCCTGCTTTTTGGCCTCACAGAGTTGAAAGCGCAGATAAGCTGGATGCACGAGGTTCGTCTTGTCATTGTGGATGTCGAACAAGCGGTATCACTTACATAGTGTCCAGGGTGTGGAGAAGAGGTGAGAACTACGCAGTCAACTCCAATGATACATTTCTCTGACCCGACTCGGACGTGGACAGAAGTCCCGCTTCGATCATGTACACCGACTAATCACGAGTGCCTATGAAAATACTGTGTTTTCACCCTTGTATTTGCATCTACATCGATCACCTATTTTGCGTTTCAGCATATGAGGATACCGTTTGTTCGAAACCACCGTGATCTGAAGCTATAGAAAAATGTCGCTTTGGGTCACGAGAAATTTACGTGGCTGTGCTTGCGCTGGTCGAGCCAGCTGAGTCAGCGTGGTAGATCCCCCGCTGTGTTGGTGTACGATGAAACCGCATGATGGAGTTTCGAGCGGAATATCAGATACCTACCTGCTGGTTCGCGTTGTAATTGTACCAGTAGCGCCACTAGGAGTCGGCATTGAAATCGCAGTTGGTAAGGACAAAGTTCTCACATGCCCGAAGAAGTTCACTCCCACACTTGACCGCTCACCGTGTAGTTTGGAGCGACTGGTAGCCCGAAACCTTCTCACATCCATCTCATACTGACGCCATTCCAACTCCTGTGATGCTGGAAGACTGTGTTCCCCGTGTCACTCGTCTTGACCGTGATGGTTGATGCTATCGCCACGTAGGGAACGTGAACAAACGCCTCGTGAAGGCGACACACATCAATTCTCGATATAGCCTTTTGGGATCCGTAAGCAGCCTATGATACATGATGCATATGTAACCCCAAGATCATGATTGCCGTGTGCCACACTTGGGCCAAAGCTCATTCACAATACACGTTTCAAGGTGCGGTCACAGTGGACTTGTCCAATGTCCCCCCTATCTCTAAGTCATTGAACCTTGTGCCCGCCCGTTTCAGGGTCAGTTGGCGCTCATCAATGATTTGACCATCCTACGTGGGCGATCGTTTGGAGTGTGTGTGACGCATGCCCACCAAATTATAAGCTCGACATCGCCTTCATGTTAACCCACGTAGCCTCACTCGCTTGCACCACTGAACATTATGTTTGCACGAGAACCGTACCCGTGTCTGTCCCGCAAGTTGGTGTTGGCATTTGATGTCGGCACGACTTTTAGTGGGGTTTCTTACTGCATACTTGATCCAGGCGAGGTTCCGAAAATACACGGGGTATCAAAGTAAGAAATAGCATTTAATTTCTGCATCGGCGATGGAATTCTGATCTCATAGACAGGTTTCCGGGGCAAGAAAGTACTGGTGGCGACAGCAGGATACCATCCCTCATGTATTACGACAAGGCGGGTTCGCTTCGCGCAGTTGGTGCGGAAACCCAACAGAAGCATATCGTTGAACTAGCCGCAAGCGAGCGGTGGACAAGGCTCGAATGGTGAGGATAGTTGCAAAGTGTAGCTTTGCTATTGACATTCGAAATGTTGCAGGTGGAAGCTCTACCTTCGCGCAAAACATCTTGAAGCATCTCACTTTACGAATGCTGATATTCCCGCGCTTCCTGAGGGCAAGACGGCCGTCCAAGTTTTAGGCGACTTCATGAGTTACTTGTTCAAGTGCTCTAAAGCGTATATCACAGAAGCTCATACTTGTCTTTGGGAGTCTCTTGAGAACGATGTCGAATTCGTTCTGACGCACCCAAATGGATGGGAAGGTCCACAACAACAGCAAATTCGACATGCCGCTGAGCTTGGCGGGCTCGTTCCTACTGGGGAGGATGGCCAGTCACGCATCCATCTTCTCACAGAAGGAGAAGCAAGTCTTCATTTTTGCGTCACCAATATTTTTACATCAGATGCGTTCGATGCAATGCCCATATTATGCTCGGGCGAGCCAGAGGAGGTGGAACAGGAATCACAGCCGGACCATCAAGGCGTCATCATTATCGACGCAGGAGGTGGAACCGTTGATCTTTCGGCATACTCCATGAAGCTTTCTCCCACATCGTTCAAGGAAATTGCACCTGCCGAGTGTGAGTTTACGGTTCTCTGGAATACTGTGGTTAAACGAGAAACACGGAAATAGGTCGACTTCAGGGATCCGTTTTCATCACATATCGTGCCCACGCTTTTTTGAGGGGTTAGTCATGTTGCCCTCGGGGCGCTCTTTCTGATACGTCCTTCCCTTAGCTAAACTCGCCAACTCGCGATATGGAAGCGAGGAGAGCTTGTATAATATGACAGAGATCTTCGACAAGATCACTAAAGTGAGGTTTCGGGATGCGGATGAGCCACAATACATCAAGTTTGGTGGTGTGCGGGACAAAGATCCTGAGTATGATATTCGATCTGGCCAACTCAAGCTGTCCGGGTAAGCATTGTAACGCCTAAGAGACCTCATCTCATTGAAAGAAATAGACAAGATGTAGCCCAGCTCTTCGAACCTTCGGTTGAAGAGATCATCGCAGCTTTCGAGCAACAACGGTCAGCTGCCTCAACGCCAATTACCGTAAGTTTATGCCCTCTTCGTGCCAAGTGATGCTTTCATCGCCGTGAGCAGAGCGTGTTTCTTGTAGGTGGCTTCGCGGCGAGTGACTGGCTGTACGCCAAGCTCATGGAACACATGAATACTCTTGACATCACCTTTTGTCGTCCCCGTCAACATGTGTAAGTCTGCTTATAGATCCACGCGTCATCTCTTTTAATGATTATTGTTAGCAACAAAGCTGTGGCCGACGGGGCCATCTCGTTCTTTATCGACCATCTCGTCTCATCTCGGACTGCAAGATTCACCTACGGAACCGAGTGCAATGCACTATACAACGAATGCGACCCCGAGCACGTTGCGAGGACAGACAATGCGTTTGAAGGCATGACTGGTTACCTGGAGGTTCCCCATGCATTCGAGTCCATTCTCAAGAAGGCAGGTCATCCTTCCACACTGTGCGAAGTTTCGCTGACGGATCAGCTCTGACACAAAGGGTACAGAGGTGTCCGAAGAGCAAGAGTTCAAGAAACCGTTCATCATTGAAGAATTTGACCTTTCCCATTGTGGTAGTATCCATGTGGATATCGTAGCGTACAGAGGTAAACTCTTGGATCCTCTCTGGGTGGACATCGAGCGCGGTGAGTTTGTAGTAAACCCAGTCATAGCTTGGTGCCACTGACCGTTCTATGAAGATGCCTACACAACATTGTGCTCCGTGCGTGCGGACACGTCAAAGCTCGCTGGAAGCATGCAGCGCCGTCGCCTTCCTGATGGCGGAGGAACTTACTATTCCATCCTCTTCTACGTCGTGCTGCTCTTTGGCCTGACAGAGCTCAAAGCGCAGATCAGCTGGATCGACAATGTATGTCTTTATTTAGACCTATTGACGCTATTCGTGTTAATTGGGCGTTCGTCTGCTCTCTTCAGGGCGTGGAAGTCAGGTGGGTAGACATTAAACCGTGAAGTTTATCTGAAACTTTACTTATCCTCTTGTCTGGCACTTGCAGGAGCCCTGCATCGGTGGTGTACGAGGATACCATGTTTTTGAAGTGACCGTGATCTGGAGCTACAAGGAGTGTCGTTGTGGTTTGGGGTTTCGATTTTTGTGTATCATTTATTTTCGGCGTGCAGAACGACTCGACGACTGTCCCCTTCAGTACTAGAGATATAGAGGCCTGAACCGCGCTGACTAATAAGCAGATCAAGTTGGCAGTATAGTCGGAGTCTTGCCTTCTTGCCTTGCCATTTTTCCCCAATTCGCGTTCCGAAGGAATTCAAGATGATCGATCCTGCCCAAAGTTGACTCAATCCAATGTGTATCACATGGCACATAGCAATCAACACATCTCTATGTACGTACACCGATGGTGGAAAGTAAGTTTTGGGTGCGATGTGGTGATACGATGACTCCGACTCAAGGATTGGTCCTTCACGGCACCAAGCACTGTGAACTCCCACCGGGGTGGACCCACTATCCATAGGCTCAGTTCGGTGGAGCTGGAAGATAAGGATTAGTAGGCAGCTGGTGTGTGATAGAAGGCTGATACGGTGGGTGCAAACAGCGGGATCATCGGTCATCCCATTAGGGTGTTCCTCATGTTACATCAAACCCCATTAAGCTCCTGATTGCATCTTCCTGTGCGTTGACGCATGGTGGCCACGGTGTTCGTCGGGTACGAGCACTTCCCAACTTCCAACTTCCTCTGCCTTAGGCTACTCGCACAGACGTGAGCCCACAACATGTCCTCCAGGGAGCCATACCGTGGTCTCTCTCGCAAGTTAGTGCTGGCCTTCGACGTAGGGACCACCTACAGCGGGGTCTCATACTGCATACTCGATCCTGGAGAGGTCCCAAAGATCCTTGGAGTTTCGAGGTAGGCAAAACTTTGTGGGGAAGCAGGTGGCGTTGACATGGAGCTCTGTCGAACGATTCAGATATCCTGCCCAAGAGCACGTCGGAGGCGATAGCAAGATACCGTCCATATTGTACTATGACCATCAAGGTACCGTGAAAGCTGTCGGCGCCGAGGCGCTACAGCAGCATATCATTGACCAAGCAGAAGAGGAAAATTGGGTCAAGCTCGAATGGTGAGCTCAGAGAGATAATTCTGTGTCGTCCCTTTATTTACGAAGGTGCTATTAGGTGGAAGCTTCACTTGCGGTCCAAGCACTTAGCATCGTCGCATATCAGAGATGAAGACATCCCACCCCTTCCCAAGGGTAAAAGCGCCGTCCAGGTTCTCGGGGATTTTATGCGGTATCTGTTTAGTTGCGCTCGCAACTACATCATAGAATCTCACGCTAGTGGTGCTTCTATGTGGAAGTCTATGGAGAACAACGTCGAATTCATTCTCACCCATCCGAATGGATGGGAAGGGCTACAGCAACAACAGATTCGCCAGGCCGCTAACATTGCTGGATTGATTCCTAGCAAGAAAAAGCGTGCGAGTCGAATTCATTTACTGACAGAAGGGGAGGCTAGTCTTCATTTCTGCGTCACCCACGTGCTGGCGTCGGATTCGCTTTCCCAGGTCCCTATTATTAGTTCTGAGGACCTTGAAGAGGAAGCCGAGGAGTCGGAACATCAAGGAATAGTCATCATCGATGCTGGAGGAGGTACCATCGATTTGAGTGCTTACTCCCTCAAGCTATCCCTTCCACGAGATTTCGAGGAGATCGCACCTGCAGAATGTAAGACTGTCCGGCCCTTTTAATTTCTTTCTGAAACATTGTTCGCCTAGGTCGCCTTCAGGGATCTGTTTTCGTCACGCAAAGAGCTCACACGTTTCTCAAGGGTTTGTGGTCTTTATTATTCCGCGGACCCTTGTAAACGACATCACATTCTACCATAGCCAAACTTGCAAACTCGCAATACGGATCACCGGACATCATTCAGCAGATGTCAGAGATTTTCGACCAGACCACGAAACTGAGGTTCCGCGACACTGATGGTCCGCAATACATCAAATTTGGAAGTGTCCGTGATAAAGATCCCCAGTATAATATTCGTTCTGGTCAGCTCAAGCTGGCTGGGTAAGGGAGCTCTTCATACTGGATGCATAGTACTGACCCTCGAACACTCGTACAGAAAAGACGTCGCAAATTTCTTTGAGCCCACTGTAGAGGCGATTGCTGATGCCTTCGAGAAACAGCGACAGGCAGCGACGAGGTTGAAGTTCCAAATCAAGGTGGGGGTTCACTCTGATATTGTGCTATTTTAGGCGACTTGACTGGTCACTTCCTATAGCATGCTTTCCTGGTCGGCGGTTATGCTGCCAGTGATTTCTTGTATCGCAGTCTTCAACTGCACCCAGCATTTTCAGAGGTGCACTTATGCAGACCTTCAAGTCACGTGTATGTGTCATATTGTCGTGATTTTGTTGTACTCATTGCCTCTTCAGTAACAAGGCTGTTGCAGATGGCGCTGTATCTTCCTACATTGCTCCTCTGGTCACTTCGCGAACATCGAAGTACACATATGGCGTAGAATCTAACCGTGTATATGATCAATCCCTTGCTGATCACCGAGAGAGAGAACACACACGAGGCAACTTACCCTGTGGGGTCACAGCGTTGCCACATGCATTCGCATCGATTCTGAAGAAGGTCCGTGCTAGTTAGTGTTTATGTCAACTCTTTGTTCAGTCCTCTGATAGGGGGTCCAAGTTTCGGAGCAGGAAATATTTCGACGCTCGTTTGCTATACAGTGCGCTTCGCGCTCTGAATTGAGCACGCTGGACGATACCATTTTTGCATACCGTGGAGATCTTCTCGATCCTCAGTGGATGGATAAGGAACCTGGTAATGTGTAGCGACAAGGTCACTCATGCGCATCACTGACGGGTGGACTCGAATACAAGCACATTTCACCAACATGTGCACTGTAGTTGCTAATACTTCGAAGCTTGTCGACTCTCTGCAACCACGAACGGCTCCCGATGGGACCATCTACTATCAGTTGCATTTCGAAGTCATCCTGCTGTTTGGCCTCACGGAATTCAAAGCGCAGATAAGCTGGATGCACAAGGTTCGTCTTATCATTGTCGTGTTAGACAAGCTGTATCACTTACATAGTGTCCAGGGTGTGGAGAAGAGGTGAGAACTACTCAGTCAACTCCAATGATACATTTCTCTGACCCGACTCGGACGCGGACAGAAGTCCCGCTTCGATCGTGTACACCGACTAATCACGAGTGTCTATGGGAATACTGTGTTTTCGCCCTTTGTATTTGCATCTACATCAATCACCTATTTTGTGTTTCAGTATACGAGGATACCGTATGTTCAACGCGACCGTGATCTGGGGCTACAGAAAAATGTCGTCGTAGTTGAGGGTCACGCAGAGTACTTTCTCGACTTGCTGTGCTCCTTTCTCGCTTTCTGTGCACCATTTATTGCCAGCATGCGGAACGGTTCAATGATTGTCCCTAGATATACATAGCAGCCTGAACCGCGCTGACTTGGAATAAGCACGTCAAGTTACCAGAATGTGCTCAAAAGTAAGTAAAAGTTGCTTTGCCATTTTTCCATCGATCCTGCCCATTCAATTGGAGGTTGACTCAATCCATTGTAATGTTTGTCACATAGCACATAGTAATCAACACGATTTCTATGTCCTGCTGACTCAAGGCATACATACGTGCACCGATAATTATAAGGAAGCAGGTTTTCGGTGCGACCGCGGTGATGATACGAAGATTCCGAAGAAATTGGTTCTTCACAGCACCAATGACTGCGAATTCTCACCCGTGGACCTAGTACTCTCAGTCCGGTGGAGTCCGAAGATAAGCCTGAGGATGTAGGCAACTGGTACGTAATACATCGATAAGGAATGCAAACAGGGGATCGTCGGTCATCCCGTTTAGGTGTTCCTCATGTCAACATCAGACTGCATCTTCCTGTGTTGATGCATGGCGGCCACGGTTCTTGTCTCGTGTCCGTCTACGGTGACTTGAGTTTCGTAGATACGTACGTGCCAGTGCACTTCCCGACTTTCAAATTCCACCGCCTCAGCCTAGTACTCGCACAGACGTAGGCCTACAACATGTCCTCCAGGGAGCCATACCGTAGCATCTCTCGCAAGTTAGTGCTGGCCTTCGACGTAGGGACGACGTACAGCGGGGTCTCATATTGCATACTTGATCCTGGTTCTGTCCCAAAGATTCTCGGAGTTTCGAGGTAGGCAAGATTTCAGTGTGGGGGAGCAGGTGGCGCTGGCGTGGAGCTCACTCAGATATCCTGCCCAAGAGCACGTCGGAGGCGATAACAAGATACCGTCTATCTTGTACTATGACCGTCAAGGTTCCCTGAGAGCTGGAGGCGCGGAGGCGCTGCAGCAGCATATCATCGACCAAGCAGAAGAAGAAAATTGGGTCAAGCTCGAATGGCGAATGGTAAGCTCAGAGACTAGAGACAACTCTTAGTCGTCCCTTTGTTTACAAAGATGCCATTAGGTGGAAACTTCACCTGCGGCCCAAGCATTAAGCATCGTCACATATCAGAGATGAAGACGTCCCACCCCTTCCCAAGGGTAAGAGCGCCGTTCAGGTGCTTGGGGATTTTATGCGGTATCTGTTCAGTTGCGCTCGCAACTACATAATCGAACCTCACGCTAGTGGTGCTTCTATGTGGAGGTCTGTGGAGGACAACATCGAATTCATTCTCACCCATCCGAATGGATGGGAAGGACTGCAACAGCAACAGATTCGCCGCGCCGCTAACATTGCTGGGCTGATTCCTAGCAAGAAAAAGCGTGCGAACCTGATTCGTTTACTGACAGAAGGGGAGGCTAGTCTCCATTTCTGTGTCACCCACGTGCTGGCGTCGCATTCGCTTTCCAATCTCCCTATTCTTAGTTCGGAGGACCCTGAAGAGGGAGCCGAGGAGGAGTCGGACCATCAAGGGATCGTCATCATCGATGCTGGAGGAGGTACCATCGACTTGAGTGCTTACTCCCTTAAGCTATCACTTCCACGAGAATTCAAGGAGATTGCACCCGCAGAATGTGTCACCACCTGGGACATTTTGAGTTCATTCTAAAACATTGTCCTCCTAGGTCGCCTTCAGGGATCTGTTTTCGTCAGGCAAAGAGCTCACAAATTTCTCAAGGGTTTGTGGTCTTTATTATGCCCCGGACGCTAGTAAATAAGATCACATTCTGCGACAGCCAAACTTGCCAACTCGCAATACGGATCACCTGACATCATTCAGCAAATGTCAGATGTTTTCGACCAGACTACGAAACTGAGGTTCCGCGACGCGGACGCTCCGCAATACATCGAATTTGGAACTACCCGTGATAAATATCCCCAGTATAATATTCGCTCTGGTCAGCTCAAGTTGGCTGGGTAAGGAGACTTCTCATACTGAATGCATGGTTCTGACCCTCGAACACTCGTACAGAGAAGACATCGCAAAATTCTTTGAGCCTTCTGTGGAGGCGATCGCTGATGCCTTCGAGAAACAGCGACAAGCAGCGACGAAGTTGAAGTTCCAAATCAAGGTGGGGTTCACTCTGATATGTGCTACCTTAGGCGACTTGAATGTATTGGAGCATATGATCAATTCCTTACTGATCACCGAGAGAGAAGACACTCCCAATTTACTGTACCATCGGGGATCAGAATGTTGCCGAATGCATTTCGATCGATACTGAAGAAGGTCTGCATTGGTCACTTATTTATGTCAGAAAATCATTCAGTTCTCTGACAGGGGGTCCAAGTCGAGGAGGAGCAAGAATTTCGATATTCTTTTACTGCAGAGCGAACGTCTCGCTCTGAAATGAACGCTGTGGAAGAGCCTATCCTTGCATATAGAGGAGATCTTTCCGATCCACTATGGATGGATAAGGAACCTGGTAAAGTCTATGGACAAAGTGGCTAATGTGTATCACTGACGGCTGCACCCGAATACAAGCCTGCTTCACCACCATGTGCAACGTAAATGCGAATACCTCCCAGCTTGTCCTCTCTACGTCCACAAAAAGCTCCCAATGGGAGGGTCTATTATCACTTCGATTACGACATCATCCTGCTCTTTGGGCTCACGGAATTGAAAGCGCAGATAAGGTGGATGCACAAGGTTCGTCTTGTCATCGTGCCAGTGTCGGACAAGCTGTATTCACTTACATTTCGCCCAGGGTGTGGAGAAGAGGTGAGAACTACGCAGTCAACTCCAATGGTATATTTATCTGACCCGACTCGGATGCGGACAGAAGTCCTGCCTGGATCGTGTACATTCACTAATCGTTACCATTGTCCGTTTATCATGACGAGAGCATTGTGTTTTCGCGCCCTTGTATTTGTATCTACACCAATCACCTACCTGTATTGTGTGTTTCAGCATGGATCTATTCCACGCCATTCCTTCGTGAATGCTGTGGTCAGGGGGTAAGGCACGAGCGGGAAGACTCCGAAGACAAGGGATTGGTTCTTCATCAGTAACCGCTATGGATCCACCGTTGGTCCAGGCTCGGTCTGGTGGAGCCAGAAGACAAGGGCGCGGACGACTGGGTGCACCTGTACGGTTGTTGAGGGAGCGGGGATCAACAAGGTGATGCGCGTGCCCTAGTACATCATCGATGGTTCGCTTTGTCGTCGTCACTGTGCTGTGATGACCCATCCTTTTCACTGCGCAGTACAGGTAACTGCCTCGTGGCCACAACGTTCACCGACAAAGCGAGTTCATGAAGAAATTCATATTGAACAAAGAAAGCAAATTGACTTCGTGGCAAGACGGGGATAAAATGAAAAAGACACTTCAGTAGTAGAGGGCAATAACTAGTCATCGTACACAATCGAAGCGGGGCTTCTGTTAAGTGTGCTCGAGTTAGCAGGATGCATCAACCGACTCCGTTTCTTGGGTCGTACCTCTTCTCCACGCCCTGGACCGTCATGTGAATGATACAGCGCACGGTTCCTACCCGGAACAACGAGAGGACGCACCATATCATTCCAGCAGATCTGCGCTTTCAACTCCGTGAGGCCAAATAGCAGAATGACATCGAAATCCAGGCGATAATAGTCACCCCCTCCAGAAGCTTGTTGTGGACGCAACGAGTGAGCAATTGCAGAGGTGTCACCCATCACACTGCACATTGCAGTGAAGCGGGCTTGTATTTCGAGACCACTCGTCAGCGATGCGCATTGGTCACTTTTTCGTCCGGCTCACCACGTTCTTTGTCCATCCACTTGGGATCAAGAAGATCCCCTCTGTACGCGAGAATGGACTCCTTTACATGGGCCAGCTGAGAACGCGAATCCCGCTCTCTAAAAAATGACTGGCGAAATTCTTGCTGCTCCGAAACTTGGACACCCTATTGGAAAACTAAACGAAGTGTTAGCATGAGTCAATAACTAGTACAGACCTTCGTCAGTATTGATTGGAATGCATTTGGTAACACAATGGTCCCCGATGCTGTAGCGAATTGTGTGTGCCCTCTCTCTTGGTGATCGGCACGAGAAGGAATGTAGTGTGTAACACAATCTATACCATACGTGAACCTGGATGTTCGCGAGGTGACGAGCGGATCAATGCAGGATAATACAGCGCCATCTGCGACGGCCTTGTTACTGAAGAGGTGGTGAGCACAACCCAACCACGTTGCTACGACACATACACGTGACTCGGAGGTCTACATAAGTGCACCTCCGAAAATACCCGATGCTGTTGAAGACGGCGATACAGGAAATCGCTGGCGGCATAACCGCCGACTAGAAAAGCATGCTACAGAGTACTATCAGGTCACGCACATAACGCAATGTCAAGATCAGGCTCGCCTTCATTCGGATCTGCAATCCCGCTGCCGCTTGTTGCTGTTTCTCGAAGGCATCAGCAATCGCCTCCACAGTGGGCTCAAAGAATGTTGCGACGTCTTCCCTGTATGAATGTTCGAGGTTCAGTATTACGCATCCAGTATAAGCAGCGTCTTACCCAGCCAATTTGAGTTGGCCAGAGCGAATATCATACTGGGGATCTTTATCACGGACAGTTCCAAACTTGATGTATTGCGGATCACTAGCATCACGGAACCTCAGCTTTGTAGTCTTGTCGAAAAGATCTTTCATCTGCTCGACTATGTCAGGTGACCCGTACCGTGAGTTGGCGAGCTTGGCTGTGGTAGAATGTGATGTGTTAACGATTTCTGGATTACCGAGCAGCACATACCCCTGAGAAACATGTGGGCCCTTTGCGTGACAAAAACAGATCCTTGAAGGCGACCTATGGGGAGAATGTATAAGAAAGAATTCAAAACCGTCTGGGCTATCTCACACTCTGCGGGTGCAATCTCCTTGAATTCTTTGGGAGGGGATAGCTTGACAGAGTAAGCACTCAAGTCGATTGTGCCTCCTCCAGCATCAATGATGACTATCCCTTGGTGTTCCGACTCCTGCTCAACTTCCTCTTCAAAGTCCTCGGAACTAGCAATAGGAACTTGGGAAAGCGAATCCGACGCCAGCACGTGGGTGACGCAGAAATGAAGACTAGCCTCTCCTTCTGTCAGTAGATGGATTCGACCCGAATTCTCTTCTCCCCTAGGTATCAGCCCTGCGATCTCAGCTGCTCGGCGAATCTGCTGCTGCTGCAACCCTTCCCATCCATTCGGATGGGTGAGGATGAACTCGATCTTGTTCTCCATAGACCTCCACATAGAAGCACCACTGGCATGAGATTCGATAATATAGTTGCGAGCGCAACTGAAGAGGTACCGCATAAAATCCCCTAGCACCTGGACGGCGCTCTTACCCTGTGGGAGGGGTGGAATATCTTCGTCTTTGACATGCGACGATGCCAAGTGTTTTGCCCGCAAGTGAAGTTTCCACCTAATAACATCTCTGTAAACAAAGGGACGACAACGGATTGTCTCTTCTCTGAGCTCACCATTCGAGCTTATCCCAAATTTCTTCCTCCGCTTGATCGATGATATGTTGCTGTAGCGCCTCGGCGCCGACAGCTCTCACAGAACCTTCGCGGTCATAATATAAGATGGACGGTATCTTGCTATCTCCTCCAACGTGTTCTTGGGCGGGATACCTGAATAAGCTACCGTCAGTGCGACCCACTTCTCCAGAAAGTTTGGCCTACCTCGCAACTCCGATAACCTTTGGAATCTCTCCAGGATCGAATATGCAGTATGAGACTCCGCTGTACGTCGTCCCGACGTCGAAAGCAAGCACTAACTTGCGAGAGAGACCACGGTACGGCTCGCGGGAGGGCATATTGTGGATTCACGTTGCCAGTGTGAGTTGGGAAGTTGAAGAGCTGGGGAGGCGCCGCGATTACCCTTGAAACCCAAACCACCACAGAAGGTAGGGGACCGTGGCTGCCATGCGTCAACGCACAGGAACATGCGTTGAGTGGCTGCGCCCACACAGCAGCCGAGGGAGGTTGATGTAACACGAGGAACATTCGACTCGTGATCCCACTCTTTAGTACATATTACTGATACCATGATCACGCACGCCTTCGTAGCACACGATCGATGATGCTACACGATATGCTAGTTTCGGTCTTGTGAAGACCTTGTGCAGCATGATACCAATCATATTACATCTACTCATGCTTCTGTGACACGAAGATGAGACCGTTTCCAGAAACGTGATTCGCTGGTTTGATCTATGCCTCGGAGGCTCACGGGGAAGAAGTCGTCCACCGAGGCGTGGACCGACGAGAATGTATATACGACCACAATGTAGGATTGGGCGGGGCGGTCCCGTCTGCTGGTACGAGTGAGGTGGTAAGGGAAGAAGTAAGACACCTCGCGCTCCGCATGCTGCCGCGGTTCGCGTAGAAAAGGCAACTTTGCGAAGAGTCTCTGGTCAAGAACTTACTGGCGGAGCTCTCTTCACCGTGCGATCGGGATTAGGGGCAGGAGGGTGAAAGAAAGCCCTCACGGAAACCGCATGGAGGTCATGGGCTTCTCGCTGTAGACTGTTTGTCCGCCTCGCCTTGTCCTGCCACGGCGCAAGGTCCTGTGAACTGTAGACGGGGGTAATAGCACCCAGCGTTCACCCACCCCTCTTTCTTCTACGCTTAAACGCGGGCCACCCATCCAAAGCAATACACGAACAAGCCTACGACACCCCACAACCCATGCCAGAACGACAACCATACCAAGGACCTGCTCGAAAGCTGGTCTTGGCCTTTGATGTGGGCACAACGTATAGCGGCGTCGCGTACAGCATTCTCGACCCAGGCGAACCACCAGTCATTTGTGGTGTTACACGGTGAGCGCTATACGTATTCTCCAAGTATTCATTATATCTATCATGTGGAAAGATTCCCTGCTACAGATCACGTCGGCGGAAACTCAAAGATACCATCCATTGCGTATTACGACCTGGATGGGGTTGCTCGCGCGTTCGGTAATGAGGCGCTCGAGGAGAGCGTAATCGAGACAGCAGAAGATAAGGAATGGGTCAAGGTGGAATGGTGAGAGCCCTCGTCCGTTAATCTGGTGCTCGCTGTCAGGCCATTGAAGTGCGGGACACTAGGTGGAAGCTTCATCTCAGACCCAGAAACATGGCGTCCAATCATGTTACCGATCAAGATGTTCCCCCACTTCCTCCGAACAAGACTGCCATCCAAATCCTAAGCGACTTCATGGGGTATCTATTCCAATGTACAAAGACTTATATTCAAGAAACCCATGCAAGCGGACATGCCATGTGGGAATCATTTGAGGACAATATTGATTTCGTTCTCAGTCACCCAAACGGATGGGAAGGTCCGCAGCAAACACAGATACGGCGGGCAGCGGTCCTTGCAGGATTAGTTCCTGATTCTCCTGAAGGACATGCTCGGATTCGGCTAGTCGCCGAGGGCGAAGCGAGTCTGCATTTCTGCCTGAGTACTGAAAAAACAGCCGGTGCATTCAAGGTAACATGCGAGTTCGTGCTCGATTGATGTAGCTCAAGTTTCTCCTCAGGAAGACCAAGGCATCATGATCATTGATGCAGGCGGTGGAACCATCGATGTCAGCTCCTACTACATGACAATATCGCCCCCTACGGTCCAAGAGATCACTCCCGCTGAATGTAAGGAGGAACTCGATTCGGATTACTTGCACTGACGAACTGGGTTGAAGGCCGCTTGCAAGGTGCAGTATTCGTCACCAGACGCGCTCAACAGTTCCTCGCAGGTAAGCCAGGGGAATGGGCTGCGTTTGAACGACCTTCATGATTGTATTCCCGTAGTGAAACTCGCTGGTTCTAAATTCGGAACCCTGGAGGACATCGCTCAAATGACGAAAGACTTCGACAAGACAGCGAAGCTTCGTTTCAAAAGTCCTACTGAACCATCTTACATCCGCTTCGGAACCGTGAGGGACCGCGACCCCGCGTTCGATATCAAGTCTGGACAGCTCAAGCTCCAGGGGTAAGTAAAACTGTGTCGGACTTGATCTCGCCGCCCCATTCACGACGCCCGCAACCCAGAACCGATGTAGCAACCCTTTTTGAACCCTCTATAGCAGCGGTAATCGAAGCTGTGGAAAATCAGCGAGGGCAGGCAACCATGCCCATCAAAGTACGTCTACCCTAGATCGCAATACGAAGTGACTAACGATCGCCAAGTCCATCTTCCTCGTTGGAGGTTTCGCCGCAAGTGATTGGCTCTTCTCGAAGCTGCAAGAACATATCAAACCGATGAACATCGATTTCTGTCGCCCTGACAGTCACACGTAAGTGTCATCCAGAATCGACTCGGCTTCATTCGTGTGTCTACTTCAATGTCTACTCCAAATTTACCAGAAATAAAGCCGTCGCGGACGGCGCTGTCACCTTTTACCTCGACAACAGGGTTTCGGCTCGTGTTTCCAAGTTTACGTACGGCACTCGATGCGCCGTAGAGTTCAACAAGAACAACGAGCAACATAAACTTCGGGCTGCGTCTGCGGTCCCACGTCCGTCGGGGCGCATGGTCCTTCCAAACGCGTTCAGCCCGATATTGCACAAGGTGTTTAGCTTGTTACTTGTTTCAGTCAAGACTGACATGGATGGCAGGGAACAGCGGTGTCGGAGACAAAGGAATTCCGGAAGGACTTCATGACGGAATGTGCGGAGAGGACCTCTTGCGACATGATCGCTACAGAAATCGTCTGCTATCGCGGCGATGTGAGTAGCCCTCGTTGGACGGATTCAGAACCGGGTAAGTTGACTGTCTAGACGATGCTCGACGTGAGCGCTGAAAGTTGTTATCAACCTACACAGGGATGTTCTCCAACCTATGCACTATTCACGCGGATACGTCTCAAGTGTCCAGGACGCTCAGTCCCCGACGGGGTTTCGCGGGACTAGAGTTCTACAGGCAGCAATTCAGTATCGTGTTGATGTTCGGGTTGACTGAGTTACAAGCGCAGATTAGCTGGATGGAGAATGGCACAGAGAGGAGGTACGACGTTTTCTAGCTCTAAGCGGTCTTGATTACTGACGAGCACTCTCGAAAGGGGTCCTGCGACTGTAGTATTTGATCAGATTGTAGAAGAGCTCTAAGATACCGCACACTCATGTCACTCGTAGTCATCCAACGGATTCCATGGTCTGGTCAACGTTTGCTCCAAACCAATGATGTTGCTTGTCGCATTTCTCGCTCTAGCCTCTAGATACGCCATTCGGCTGCTTGCCGAGGACCGTCAAATGGCTGCTCACGAGCCTCAGTATCTTCCTGGTTATTTAAGCGTACCCTGTAGGAAGAACCGCGATCATCGATCACGATCGATCACGATCTACTCCTGACGACTGACGTGAAGTCACGTGAATGCTTGCCAGCTCGTCCTTGGTTCTCCTCTCCCATCGAACTCGAGAAAGCTGCTGTGACCGGGGTGACCGCCGGGACTGGAAGATGGACGAGGCGACGTGCGGGAGTGGCAGTGACGCTAATCCTTTCACGCTGAACCCAAGTCCAGTTCCATGTTCGAGATCGATCGCGGACTCTTAAGACCAAGGTGCCGCCACCGCCGCTGCTCAAACGCTGTCTCATCTTGTACGTGGATGATTTTTACAAAAAGAAACAGTCACTTCTTCTCGTCCGGGGCTCAACCTGGTTTCTACCCTACTAGTTCAAGCCTGACGCGCACCGTCCCCAACCACTTCAAGCCGAATCGCCTCCGAGTTACCCTCTACCACTTGATCCTGCCCCAAGACGACATCCGCAAACGCCATCATGGATTGCGACAATACACCAGATCGGGTGTTACCTCCCTGCCAGAGGTGGCGAAGGTCGCGGTCGTACAGCTCCCGCACGCTGATAATGAACCGAGGCATGATCGTGGCAAACAGAAAATAGACAAAGGAGACCAAGAAGATCATCGAGGGGTTGAAAGTTGTAAATCCGGTTCCGCTCAAGACTGTTTCTGTGATATTGTAAAGTAGACTCCTGGTTCGGAGAAATTATTTGAGTCCAATGTTTGTGCACAGGCATTCAAAGGCATAACACATCGAGGAGGGTGTTGTTGGAGATGGAAAGGACAGACAAATAGAAGAAAGCGGTTGACGTACGTGAAGAAATAAATGATTCCATCCCTCACGAGAAGCTTCATGTATCGGTTGGGTTGCCACTGCTCCGTTGCCTTGTACATCTGGACCGACTGCTTCAAGGTTTGGGTGAGAGCGAGAACCAACAAAACTGCGCTGAGAACGAATCGGGGAATCATAAAGTATACCGTGATGTTCGGTGGGACGTTCAAGAAGAAATCGCAAAACGAGGGATAATCTTGAACTTGGTCGATCGTGACTAGAGAAAAGGGTTGCATCAAATATAAGGCGATATACTTTATATGCATTGACACCAGTCTAAGCAGGGGACATACCTAACAAGTAGGTGTTAGGATTGATGTATACAGCTGCATAAACCACGCAAAGGACAGTTTGCACTATGTAGATGAATAGGAGGACACGCAGGATTGTTCTTGATTGATTCCACATTATATAAACACGCAGAATCATCATCACTGTGATGGGAAGAATTCATTGAGGGGAGTCACAATGGGGGTATGGTAACTCACGATCAGCAACGGAAAGAAACACTATAAATGCCCAGATAGCCACCAGGAATACTGCAGTACCTTTGAAATATCTATGCCTCGTTTTGAAGTTGCGAGCTGTAAGTTGATGTGCTTACACCTGTTCAACCATTAACCCTCAATTCATGGGAAGGATTTCAGATGCATACATCTATCAAAATATCATTAATGATAGGTCGGGTGTGAAGCAGGGAAACTAACTTTCACAGAGCCAAGCATAAAGGTACTGCCAACTATGGTCGAGCTTGATCAGTCCAATCAACCTTGATTTACATTGTTTGAACATACTAAAGGCGTCTATACTTCAGAATTGAGTTTGAGTTGACCAAGTTGTTCAATATAGAATGCAATGGCTGTAGACCTACATAGCCCAACAAAGACCAAGATAACGAACCTATTGGAATGGTCAAAGGTGTAGCAGAGTGTCCAATGAGACTTAATACGCACCAGAAGGAACGTCGTGGAGACCCAGGTCCAGCGCTTGCACTGCAGGAACGTGAGGGACGTTGGTGCTTGTTTAGTAGCTGTCACACCCTTACCCAAATATACTCTACCTTTGTAGGTTAGCAAGGGAACAACAGGTGACGAGAGACATAAAGGGTAGATACCTCGCTCGAAAAGGTGAGGACTGCGGTAATAGGATAATGGTTACTCTTGGAACGAGACGAAGAGTGTGCAGAAATATGTCACTCACTGTAATCATATCCCACTGCACTGACTACCATAACTACATGGGTCAACAAGATCAATCATCGCCCGTGTAGTTGGGAGCGCTCGTACTGGCTGCATAGTCACCAAGCTGGCGAGATTCCAGAACGGACTGTAGGGCAGAGGTCATGACGTGGAAAGACTGTAACAATGCCCGATTGTTTCAGTTCACAGGCACGAAGGGATGAAAGAAGGAAGAGAGAGGATCGGACTCGAGGGACGTGCAGACCAGTCTCATCGTGGGTTGACGCAGATGATTGCCGAGTTGTGAGCGCAGCAGTAACGTCAAGTCCAACCCATACAATGATTAAAATGCTCAATGTATAACCGAAAATATTCTGCGTGACCAGCTCCAGTGCCTCAGCGCTTCAGCCTTCCCCTCTCTTCTCTATGGCTGCGTAAGTGTGTCGGCCACGGTAGCTTTCTCAAGTCGGAAGAGAAGAAAAACACGAAGATGAGGATGAGCCGGCAAGCATTATGTAACGTGACTCTTCACCGCGCTGTCACTCGCAGACCTGTCACGGTAGATCGGAATCCGCCGAAGAGTGATCAGGGCACACTTCACCTTATTCTCATCCACTGGTTTCAGCACCATTTCGACTGTAACCCGCTGGCCCCATCATGACATGCGACTCGAACAGATCCACCTTGTTGGGACTCATCATAAAACCTGTGCACGACTGCTTCACGCCCGGCGCTGAGCGGTCTACGTACAAATGATCCAGTATTTCAATGGAAGAAGGAATGTGGATATTGTTGCGACGGCATGTATCTCCATTCGTGGTTGGGCTTGATCCCATCTAATTATAATTCGATTCGATCTATTTTTCACGAAATGTACAGAACTGATCTCATCTCGGGGAAAAAAAAGAATGCGCCTGTCACCAGACTAGTCCTCGCGCGCGCGCCGCGGTGATCATCACTTTAACTGATTTCTGATGGTACTACATAGCTCTTCCGCATTCTACCTCGTTCGTCGCTGCTGAACCATATGAATACGTTCTGCTTTTCTCTTCTTTTAGTCCATTCTTCTCATCCTCACGACTGGACTCGACCAAAACGACATAAGCCCACCCATGAAAGTTCGGGTCCGCCTGACGCGAGGGGGTTGGAGAAGGAGTGTGCCGAGTTGGGAGGATGCGACGAACGACTGAGCGAGCGAGCGGGTGAGGGCGAGGCGACAGTTGGGGACACGGGAAAAGGAGAAGAACGTGCCGCTTATGTTGCTATGCAGTTGGAAGACACTGGGACGGTTTTGATGAGAGTCGCGAGATCACGCTAACGTGCCTCGGAACAAATCTCGGTTACTGCGCGTCGTTCCCAGTGACAGTGAACGTCCGATGATGTTTTTAAACCACCGATAAAAGCCCAGAGACTCTGTCCAGCTCCTTCCGGCCTCTTCCGGCGCTTTTCTGGAGCTCCCCATCATCAACTTGCACGTTCAGGTCGCCGTTTCGACATGACTACTTACAAGATCTTGGTTGGATCGTACACCGATTCAATCTATACCCTCGAGTTTGACCCCACCCCGAGTTCAGGCCCGCCTACGCTCGAGCTTCTCTTTCAAGTCGACGTCGGCCACCATCCGTCGTGGATCGAAGCACACCCGTTAGATAGGTCGTTGATCTTCACCGGCCTAGAACAGGAGGACGGTCAGATCGTCGTAGTCAAGTTTGACAAGGACGGCAAGGGTCGGAAGTTGGATGAGGCGATGTGCGCGAGCGGTGGGGCTGATCCTTGCACGCTGCTCGTCACAGAGCACGAACTCATCGTCGGAAACGTAAGCCCATTTCCATGTTCGAGATCGATCGAGGTCAAGGTTTCGTCGCTTTCTCCTTGCCGCCGCCGCTCGAACGCTGTCTAATTTTGTGGGCGGGCGGGCGATTAGTACTCTGGCGGTATCTTGGCTACGGTTCCGATCTCCACGAGTCCGCCGTACACTCGCCCTGGTGAACTGTGGAAACTCACGATGCCGTTCGAGGCCGGAAAGCCAGGTCGGAATCCGTCTCGACAAGAAGGCCCACATCCGCACCAAACTGTGCTCAACCCACTGAACACGACTGAGAAGGAGCTCCTGGTTCCCGATCTAGGTTCTGATAAAGTATGGCAACTCACCAGGGGTTCCGATGGCCATTGGGCCATTCGGGGCTTCATCAGTGCTGAAACTGGTGGTGGACCTCGACACGTCGCGACACACGGTACGTACGCGTCGTGGTAAGCCGCCTCGCACAGAGCTGACGGTAATGACAAAGGGAATACGTTGTACATCTTACTGGAGCTCACCTCCGAGCTTGCAGTATACAAGTCCCATTCCGGTCTACAGGCTTTGACGCATGTGACCACGTTGTCCACGCTCAAAGAGTCTCCGGCACCGAGTAGCATGATGGCTGCTGAAATATCGATACCAAAACCAAATCGCTCGTTCCCCGCAGCGTATATCTATACATCGAATCGGGACGACCCACACCCCGAGGGCGATACGATCGCCATTTTCTCCTTAGAGAAGGGAGAGGATCATCCAGAGCTAGTGACCGAAGTACGCACAGGGCTAAGACACGTTCGTGGAATGGCGTTTGGAGGGGAGGACGATAAGTGGCTTGTCGTCGGTGGTGTTGGAAGTGCGGATAAGAGCGTGGGAGGTGGGGGCGTCAAAATATACGAGCGAGTAGAAGGGGGAAAAGGGCTTCGACAAATTGCTGAACTCGACAGTGCTGTCGGAAGTAAGCTCAAAGCGACTGCTTTCTTATGTTTATAGTTTAGGGTCAAGTAATGTCATTGTAACAGCAAGACATAAAGAGCGATGAAGAACGAGCGCCAAAGTAGTGCTGGAACAGCGATACGCTGCTCATCCTATGATGCCACGGTCCCGGAGTTGTGCAAGTTCCTTGGTATCCAATCCAAGTTCCTTTGTCAGAACAGTGTCAGTGTGTTCCCCGAGGTCAGGACCAGCCCATCTCGTCTTCGCCCCAGATCCTTCCAAGACTGGGAAGACGCCCGGCATTTTGACATTCCACCCACTATCCGTCTCACCGACCCATACGTCCTCCACAGCTCCACGCGCCTTCACGTGTTCGTTCTCCATGATCTCCTTGACACCGACGACACGACCGACCGGAACGCCGGCCTTGTCTAACACGTCTAAGACCTCTTCTGCAGGCCGTACCCTCGTCCAGTCAGAGATCGCTTCCTCTATTTCTGTTTGGCGAGCGACACGATGCTGATTCTGTGCATAATCAGGGCCAATGAGGTCCTCCCGGCCAATGGCACGCATCAGACGCGCATACAACGTGTCCCCATTCGCCCCAATGATAATGTAGGTTGGCGTCGAAGGTGTGGTCGGTGACGGTAGACATGGATACGCGTTCGTTGGAACGATCCCGGTCACTGAGGATCCAGACGGACCTCGAACCTGTAAAACAAGGGTTGGACGAGGACGAAAATCATACAACTGAATTCGTACCTTTCCCTTGCGATCATACTCTGGGATGATGCCCTCCATCAGGTTTAACATGCTATAAAGCGAGTCACTTGAGCCTCAATTCGAGTGGAAGAGACAGAGACTCACCTCTCCATAATACTGACATCGACAGTCTGACCGCTCCGCTCGGTCTTTTTCTGCCTGGAGAGAAGCGCCAAGACCTATACACGATCTAACATTACAACAAGAGTGAACTTGAGAGACACTTACCGTCCCAAAGGCAGCATGTAACCCAGCAACGGAGTCTCCTAGGCTGATATTCGGCCTTACAGGGGGTCCGGATAACGAATTCGTTTCCGGATCCACGAAGCCGTTGATATACCGAAAGCCAGACTCCGCCTCACAAACGGATGCGTATCCAGGCCTGGATGACCAAGGACCCGTCTGTCCATATCCGCTCACCCGGGTAAATATGAGTGAAGGGTTGAGTGGGTGCAACGCCGACGGACCCAACCCCCATTTCTCGAGCGCTAAAAACGAAACGATGCATCAGCAACGCTCAACACCCAACCCGCTTCGCTCGGTCTTACTCCCTGGCTTGAAGTTCTCGATGATGACATCACTCTTGGCTGCGAGCTGTTTCACGAGCCTTTAAAAGCGACGTAGGTACGCATGAACGACCAGATAGGGAACGGAACCACGTACGCTCGTCCTTCGTCCTGCCTCAGGTCGATCGCCACACTCTTCTTGTTCCTTCCTAGGCTCCGAAACCATGGACTGACGCCGTCGACGTCGAGCTCTCTCCACACTCGCAACGGGTCCCCGCCAGAAGGGGGCTCGATTTTGATGACCTCTGCACCAAAGTGGCTGTTGAAAAAAAAAGGATGGTAAAAAATCAGCCACTCGGTCGTCCCGCCAGTCACGTCCATTACCCGAGAAGCTGTCCACAAAATGGACCTGCGATGAGTTGACCAAGCTCCAAGACACGGACGCCGGAGAGTGGGAGTTCGTCTGTGGTCGGACTGTTGGTAGCGTGTGTCGACGAAAACGATCTGATTCTGAGGCGTCTGTGTTCTACAGTGGCGAATCTGGCGTATTTTATCGGTGTCACTCACTTTGCAACGCCAGCCTGAACGAGCGCCCGAGCTGCCCGGACATCGCGGGGCGCGCACGCGTGTACCACATTCTTGCGGGACTGGCACAAAACCGATGACATGGAACCAGTATCCCGTTGGTGACTGGTCGGGTATGAGAACGAGTCAAGTGGTCACCTTACAAGTGAAGAAAGAACTTGAAAACACGGATGTTATTCGGCTCCAGCCATCTAATGAAGGTTATATGCCATAAGCCACGCGTACTCCCAGGCTTCCTCCGTAACCCACACCTGATGCACTCGTAGTTCGACTCGGATGACATCGCAGCTCTCTCACACATACATAGACCATCCTTTCCCACTTCTCTTGACAATACATACGCTGACGCTCATCCGGTTTTGAATGTACACTGGCATACCAGTCACGTGCTACACGATACATATCTCCATCACACCTCGCACTAGAGGGAGTCGGCCTTCTTGTGCCCGTAACGCGTCGTAGTCGCCCGTATAGAGCGTGGTCCATTTATGTTCGACATTGAAGGCGGTTTCCATCATGCAGTACATTACTCGATCAAGGCATGATTTGCCCTAGGGAGAACGGACTTTATTTGGCTCTAGCGAGGAAGCAGGCAGGGAAGAGAGCAAGAAAGAAATCAAAGTTCTCCATAATCCGATATACACCAGTGTTATCGCATATATTGTCACCGATCATCAAATGTTACCGACCCGATACATTCTCATACCATAGCCTGAACACCAAAGCTAGAGAGTGCACCCAAAGCAAGACCGAGAATCATACAGGAACCACCGAGCGTAGCGGCGACATCTACGTCTTCGCGGCGTCCCTTTAGCCTAGGATTGTGCTCGAGAGACGAAACAGCAAGTATAGCTCGGGATGAGACATAGCCAGTTGTGTAGCCCATTGCCAATATTATAATCATAAAGACGATATCGGAACGTATGATCGGGGTTGTTCCAGGTCGATCGACATTGCAAAGAAGAATCAGGGGAATTAGCAGCGTCCGTAGGAGAGACATGGCTAGGATCTTCTTGCCGGACCAGACACGTAGCATCGGGAATGAGCAGCTGCATCGTCCAAGAAGATCTCCGATGCTCATAACCAAGAAGTGGACTGCGGTGAACAGCAAGGGATGGGTGCCTGGATTCACAGGTTGCACGCGAGCTGTGATCGCAGGATAGACCGACTGGTTAAAGACCCTATCAGTTGGAGAGCAACTACTGGAACGAAGTGGGGACCTACTAGTTGGACCATAAATACATACGCGAGAGAGAGGAAGAAAATCGAGTTCTCTCTAAATACTTGATAGACGTGCGAATTGGGAACTGTGGAGGGATTTCTGCAATGATCTGCGACTAGTCCAGTACGCTCATCTGGGCCTCCAACTCTGCGGTGTTGTTCCAGAGCGCCGGTGATCGATTTATAGAAAGGCTGCCTCGCCAACCACATGTAGGCAACCAATGTGATGCAGAGAAAAGTAGCGGAGGCGCCAAAAGTGATTCGCGCAGCTATTTCTTCGGCCCGGCCAGCTCTACCATCGGCTATCGTTACCTCTATCGAGACGGCTTTCGGAGATGAACCCCAAAGAGCAATTATCGCGCTGGCAACCTGTACAACACTGACAGCAACCGCACTCGCACCTAGTCCTGTTAACATATGTTGCAGGAATGATGTGCCAAGCAGTGCCGCCGCAGCACTGACAGCTGTGCACAGATAACCAGCCGCGACTGCCATAGAAACTGCATTGAAGAGAGCAAACGCAAAAAAAGTCAAAGGTATGCCTCGACCGAACGTGCTGAGACATAGAGATGTGGCAAGAAGGAGCAGCGCAATGATGGACGTGAATATGCGACGAGAATTGGATGACTGCGACATTCCAAGGCGTGAGTGTTCCGAGACTATCACCATTCGGTTAAATCTACGAACCTGTTTCGATGTGAATGTACAGTAAAACTGGCAGGCTAATTTGGTCACTGTGTAGACGCTGGTCAAGTACGGACTGAAGGTCGGGTAGAAAGGGGAACCAGCCAATCTGGACAAGAAAAACGGCGTTGCATTAAGCAGAACTGAGTAGTGACATGAGCACAAACAGGACGGGTAATTTGGCGGGAAATATTACCGTTCCAAGGTAGCAAAATGGCGCAGCCCAGAAGGAAATATGTCCATTTAGTTCGAGATTCGGCCGGAATGCGCTCGCTTGTCGAGTAAACTCGCTCATCCCCACCAACTCCGGCTTCATCGACGTTGGAATCATAAGCCTGGTCCTCTGAGGATGGAATGGCGCGATATTTAGCAGGAGAGTCTGTCATAATGCTGACAGTCGTATAAGATCAACCTACACGCCAGGGGAACTGGCGAAATCCATCCTGCGGAGATGAATCGGCTCAAGTATAGCTTCGGTTGCCATTTGGTCACTAATACATCAGATCGGTCAAGCAGAGCAGGCACTGCTTGAAATAATCCAGTGTTATATTCGGCACCAGGATGATTAGTAGTGTCATGCTGATGCGGCATTTACACTGCTCCCCTTACTAATACCTGGACATTTCAAACAGCCGTTGATATCTGGGCCGATCAATATGAGCTCAACCGAACAGCAGCCGGATTCAAGCTATCTTCGGCCATCTCATCCCCATGCAAGATTCATCCCATCTGTCCCTCTGAAAACTTTGCATCATCCACATGACAGACTCTCTGTCCAAATATCGCGCCATTCCATCCTCAGAGGACCAAGCTTACGATCCCAACGTCGATGAATCCGGAGTTGGTGGGGATGAGCGAGCGTACTCAACAAGCGAGCGCATTCCAGCCGAATCTTTGATTAAGTGGACGTATTTCCTTCTGGGCTGCGCCATTTTGCTACCATGGGAAGGTGACATTTCCCGCCAAACTATCCGCCCTATTTGAGCTCATGTATACTCAGTTCTGGCTAATGCGACCCCGTTTTTCCTGTCCCGATTGGCTGGTTCCCCCGTCTACCCGACCTTCAGCTCGTACTTGGCCAGCGTTTACACAGTAATCAAATTAGTATGTCAGTTTTACTGCACATTCACATCGAAACAGGTTCGTAGATTTAACGAAATGGTGATAGTCTCGGAGCACTCACATTACAGAATATCGTAGTCCTCCCCTTCTCGCCGCATATTCATGTCCATCGTCGCGATGCTCCTTCTCGCCACATCTCTATGTCTCAGCACATTCAGTCGAGGCACACCTTTCACTTTTTTTGCGTTTGCTCTCTTCAATGCAGCTTCCATGGCAGTCGCGGCTAGTTTTCTATCTACAGCTGTCTACGCCGGGGCGGCACTACTTGGCGCATCATTCCTGCAACATGTGTTAACAGGACAAGCTGCTAGTGCGGTTGCTGTCAGTGCTGTACAGGTTGCTAGCTCGATGATCGCTCTTTGGGTTTCATCTCCGAAAGTCGTCTCGCTAGAGGTAATCATAGCCGATGGTAGAGCTGGCCAGGCCGAAGAAATAGCTGCGCGAATCATCTTTAGCGTTTCTGCCATTTTTCTCTGCGTCACATTGGTTGCCTACTTGTGGTTGACGAGACAGCCTTTCTATAAATCGGTTGCTGGCGCTTTGGAACAACATCGCAAAATTGGAGACCCAGATGAGCTTACTGTACTAGTCGCGGATCATCGCAGAAATCCCTCGACAGTGCCCAATTCGCACGTTTATCAAGTATTTAGAGAGAACTCGATTTTCATGTTCTCTCTCGCGTATGTATTTATTGTCCATCTAGTAAGTGCCCGCTTCGTTGCAGTCGTTGCTCGGAGTCCAACTGATATGGTCTGTAACCAGTCGGTCTATCCTGCGATCACAGCACGCGTGCAACCTGTGACTCTAGGCATTCATCCCTTACTGTTCACCGCAGCCCACTTCTTGGTTATGAGCATCGGAGATCTTCTCGGGCGGTACACCTGTTCATTCCCGACTTTACTTGTCTGGTCCGGCAAGAAGATTCTAGCCATGTCTCTCCTACGGACGCTGTTCATTCCCCTCGTTCTTCTTTGCAATGTCGATCGACCTGGATCGACCCTGATCCCTCCCATCATACGTTCCGACATCGTCTTCATGATTATAATCCTGACAATGGGATATACGAACGGCTACGTTTTATCCCTAGCTTTTCTCGCTGTTTCGTCTCTCGAGCACAATCCTAGACTAAAGGGACGCCGCGAAGATGTAGATGTCGCCGCTACACTGGGTGGTTCCTGTATGATGCTCGGTCTTGCTTTGGGTGCACTCTCTAGTTTTGGTGTTCAGGCTATGATATGAGTGTGAAAGGACGATACCTATATAGACAAGGTATATACCTCCAGTCGAATGTGTACAAGACTAGACCATGTACCCAAATAGAAGAGGTAAAATAGTGTAGCTAGAAGTGCTAATGAGAATGTATCGGGTCTAATATTTGACGAAGGTCTTAGTTGTAGAGCAGCCTCATGCAACATGGGTCTACATATAACTCAACAATCAAGACGGACCACCACAGAAGAACCAGAAGCTAACTCAAACTAAGGGCGCCTTTGTCAAATATTACGGACCCGATATAATTTCATATCATAGCCTGAACACCAAAGCTAGAGAGTGCACCCAAAGCATGACCGAGGATCAGAAAGGAACCGCCCAGCGTAGCGGCAACATCTACGTCTTCGCGGCGTCCCTGTAACCTAGGATTGTGCTCGAGAGACGAAACAGCAAGCAAAGCTAGGGATACGACATAGCCAGTTGTGTAGCCCATTGTCAGTATTATAATCATGAAAACGATGTCGGAACGTATAATCGGAGGGATCAGAGTTGTTCCAGGTCGATCGACATTGCAAAGAAGAATAAGGGGAATGGACAACGTCCGCAGGAGAGACATGGCTAGAATCTTCTTGCCGGACCAGACAAGCAAGAGCGGGAACGAAAGGCTGCATTGCCCAAGAAGATCTCCGATGCTCATAACCAAGAAGTGAACTGTGGTGAACACCAGGGGATGGATTCCTAGATTCACTGGTTGCACACGAGCTGTGATTGCAGGATAGACCGACTGGTTAAATACCCTATCAGTTGGATAGCAACTACGGTAATGAAGTGGGCACTTACTAGATGGACTATACATACATACGCGAGACAGAACATGAAAATCGAGTTCTTTCTAAATACTTCATAGACGTGCGAATTGGGCACTGTCGAGGGATTCCTGCGACGATCCGCGACTAGTCCAGTACGCTCAGGCTCGTCTGGGTCTCCAAATCTGCGGTGTTGTTCTAGCGCGTCAGGAACCGATTTATAGAAAGACTGCCTCGTCAACCACATGTAGGCAACCAATGTGATGCAGAGAAAAATAGCAGAAACACCAAAGAAAATTCGCGCAGTTATTTCTTCGGCCCGACCATCTCCACCATCAGCTCTCATTACCTCTATCGAGACGAACCTCGGAGATGTGCCCCAAAGAGCAATTATCGCGCTGGCAACCTGTACAGCACTGACGGCAACCCCACTGGCAGATTGTCCTGTGAACACGGGTCGCAGGAATGATGTGCCAAGTAGTGCCGCCTCAGCATAGACAGCTGTGGATAGATAACCAGAGGCGACTGCCATAGAAACTGCGTTGAAGAGAGCAAACGCAAAAAACGTTGAAGGTGTGCCCCGACTGAACGTGCTGAGACATAGAGATGTGGCAAGAAGGAGCATCGCAATGATGGACATGGATATGCGGTGAGAAGGAGATGACTGCGATATTTTAAAGCGTGAGTGCTCCGAGACTATCACTATTTGGTTAAATCTATGAACCTGTTTCGAAGTGAATGTGCAGTAAAACTGGCAGACTAATTTGGTCACTGTGTAGACGCTGGTCAAGTACGAGCTAAAGGTCGGGTAGATGGGGGAACCAGCCAATCGGGACAAGAAAAACGGTGTCGCATTGACCAGAACTGAGTATACATGAGCTCAAACAGGACGGATGGTTTGGCGAGAAATATCACTGTGAAAAGGTAGTAAAATGGCGCAGCCCAGAAGGAAATATGTCCACTTAGTTCGAAATTCGTCCGGGATGTGCTGGCGCTCATCCCCACCAACTCCGGCTTCAATGACGTTGCAGTCGTAAGCTCGGTCCTCTAAGGAGGGGATGGCGCAATATTTGGCTGGAGAGTCTGTCATGTTGATAGTCCAAAGTTAGGCCAGAGGGACAGATGGGATGAATCTTGCGTGGGGATGGGACGACTCAAGTATAGCTTCGGCTACTCTTCGGTCGAGCCCATATTAGTCGGCCCCATCAATGGCTGTATACGTAACATATAGCCAAGGAAAGGAGAAATAGATAACGAACCTTACTTGACATGATCAGCACGTTACTCTGTCTGAGATCCAGACTGGCAGGACGATCGGGTGGCTGATTTTTCACCACCTTTTTTTTTCGACAGCCACTTTGGGACTGAGAGATCATCAAAATCGAGCCCTCTTCTGTCGGGGACCCACTGCGAGTGTGGGGAGAGCTCGACGTCGACGGTGTCAGCCCATGGTTTCGGAGCCTCGGAGGGAACAAGAAGGGCGTGGCGATCGACCTGAGGCAGGATAAGGGACCCAAGTGTACGTAACTCCCTATCTGATCGTTCATGTGTACCCGCGTCGCTTTCAACGGCTCGTGCAACAGCTCGCAGCCAAGAGTAATGTCATCATCGAGAACTTCAAGCCAGGGAGTAAGATCGGGCGAAGCGGGTTGGATGTTGAGGGCTGCTGATGCATCATTTCGTTTCCAGCGATCGAGAAACGGGAGTTGCGTCCGTTGGCGTTGTACCTGCGACCCTTTACAATCGATCCACAACCCCAACATCAAAGCATCATATCATCTTTCACTTACGCAACCAGATGGGTTCGTTCAGCTATACATTGAAGATTATGAGAGCACCTGAACAAGAGGTGTGGACATCCCGAAGTCGAATCACCAAGATGGCAACCTCTACTCTTGTTCGTAAACAAGGTTCGCAAGGAAATTGCAAGACTTGGGGGAAACAGCCAGCTCGAGGCGATTCTGGGCCTCTGGCTACTCTACATCTCACAGGTGACCAATGATCACTGATCAGAGAACGATGAACATAAAAGAAAACTTTCTTACGACTTCGTACATCTGTAAACACTGGCAACAAGGTAACGCCAACATACATTTGTTGAGTTACTTCGCTTGCGGGGGAAAGACGAACCAATCTGAAAACGACTGAAAATGCTGATCGGCCGAATATCCGGGAACTCGGAGTGCCTTGGTTCGAGTGTAAGCTGGCGTACCAGTCACGTGCACGATACACATCTCCGCTGGCACACCCCGTAGAGAAAGAGTCTTTCTTGTACACGTACGCCGTGATCCCTTATAGATCGTGGTCCACTGGCAGTTCTGTTCGATGAAGGTGGTTTCCATCATACAATACATTACTTGATCGAAGCATAATTTGTCACCCAAGGAAGAACGGACTTTATTGGCTCTACTACTGCCGCTCTAGCAAGGAAGCAGGCAGGGAAGAGGGCAAACAAGAAATCGAAATCACAGTTCTCCATAGTCCAATGCACCAGCGTTATTGCGGATATTGTCACAGATCATCGAATGCCAACGACCCGACGCGTTCTCATATCATAGCCTGAACACCAAAACTAGAGAGTGAACCCAAAGTAAGACCGAGAATCATAAAGAAACCACCCAGCGTAGCGGCGACATCTACGTCTTCGCGGCGTCCCTTTAGCCTATGATTGTGCTCGAGAGACGAAACAGCAAGAAAAGCTAGGGATAAGACATAACCGGTTGTATATCCCATTGTCAGGATTATAATCATGAAAACAATGTCAGAACGTATGATCGGAGGGATCAGGGTTGTTCCAGGTCGATCGACATTGCAAGAAAGAATGAGGGGAATGAACAGCGTCCGTAGGAGAGACATGGCTAGAATCTTCTTGCCGGACCAGACAATTAACATCGGGAACGAAGGGCTCCATCGCCCAAGAAGATCTCCGATGTTCTTAACCAAGAAGTGGAGTGTGGTGAACAGCAAGGGATGGATGCCTAGATTCACTGGTTGCACACGGGCTGTGATCGAAGGATAGACTGACTGGTTAAAGACCTGTCAGTCGGAGAGCAGTTACGGTAATGAAATGGTCACTTACTACCTGGACTATACATACATACGCGAGAGAAATCATGAAAATCAAGTTCCTTCTAAACACATGATAGATGTGCAAATTGGGCACTGCTGAAGGATTCCTGCGATGATCTGCGACTAGTCCAGTACGCTCATCTGGGTCTCCGGCTCTGCGGTGTTGTTCCAAAGCGCCAGTAACCAATTTATAGAAAGGCTGCCTCGTCAACCACGCGTAGGCAACCAATGTGATGCAGAGAAAAACAGCAGAAACACCAAAGAAGATTCGCGCGGTTATTTCTTCGGCCCGACCATCTCCACCATTGGTTCTCATTACCTCTATCGAGACGGATTTTGGAGATGAGCCCCAAAGAGCAATTATCGCGCTAGCAACCTGTACAGCACTGATAGCAACCCCACTGGCAGATTGTCCTGTTAACACAGGTTGCAGGAATGATGTGCCAAGTAGTGCCGACCCAGCGTAAACAGCTGTGGATAGATAAGCTGCCGCGACTGCCATAGAAGCTGCATTGAAGAGAGCAAACGCAAAAAAAGTGAAAGGTGTGCCTCGACGGAACGTGCTGAGACATAGAGACGTGGCAAGAAGAAGCATCACAATGATGGACACGAATATGCGGTGAGAAGGGGACGACTGTGATATCCTGAAGTATGAGTGCTTCGAGACTATCATCATTTGGTTGAATCTACGAACCTGTTTCGATGTGAATGTGCAGTAAAACTGACAGACTAATTTGGTCACTGTGTAGACGCTGGTCAAGTACGGGGTGAAGGTCGAGTAGAGGGGGGAACCGGCCAATCGGGACAAGAAAAACGGCGTCGCATTAACCAGGACTGGGCATACATGAGCTCGGACAGGACGGATAATTTGGCGAGAAATATCACCGTGCCAAGGTAGAAAAATGGCGCAGCCCAAAAGGAAATACGTCCACTTAGTTCGAGATTCGGCCGGAATGCGCTGGCTTGTTGGGTAGGCTTGCTCGTCCCCACTAACTCCAACTTCATTGACGTTGGAGTCATAAACTTGGTCCTCTGAAGTTGGGATGGCACAATATTTGGCCGGAGAGTCTGTCATGCTGATCGTCCAAAGTTATGACATGGACTGATGAGATGATTTTTGCATGGGACTGGGACGGCTCATGTATGGCTTCGGGTGCTCTTCGGTCGCGCTCATATTAGTCGGACCAATCAAGTTAACGGCTGTATACGTAACATGTTGTACCAGTCAAGGTATTACATAGTGAATAAATGATGCTTATCTGACATGATCAATACGTAAATTGGTCTGGTCTGAGATCCCTACTCAGATATTTGGCCGATCAGCATTTTCAACTGGTTTCAAATTGGCTCGTCTTTCCCCTGGTGCAAGCGAAGCAGCTCAACAAATGTATGTGGGAATTACCTTGTGGCCAGTGTTTACAGATGTACGAAGTCCTGACGAATTCTTCTACGTTCATCGTTCTCTGATCATAGGTTACCTTCGACATATAGAGCAGCCAGAATCCTCTCAAGCTGGCTGTTTCCGCAAGCCTTGCGATTTCCTCATGAACATTGTTTACGAACAAAGGTAAAGGTTGTTACCCTGGTGATTCGATTTCAGGATGTACATACCTCTTGTTCAAGTGCTCTCATAATCTCCAATGTATAGCTGAACGAACCCATCTGGTTGCGTAAGTGAGAGATGATATGATGCTTTGATGTTGGGGTTGCTGGTCGATTGTAAAGGGTTGGGCGGGTACAACGCCAACAGACCCAACCCCCACTTCTCGAGCGCTGGAAACGAAACGATGCATCAGTAACCCTCAACACTCAACCCGCTTCGCCCGGTCTTACTCTCTGGCTTAAAGTTCTCAATGATGACATCACCCTGGCTGCGAGCTGTTGCACGAGCCGTTGAAAGCGACGTGGGTAGTACACATGAACGATCAGATAGGGAACTAGTAGTACGTACGCTGGTCCCTCATCCTGCCTCAGGTTGATCGCCACGCCCTTCTTGTTCCTTCCTAGGCTCCGAAACCACGGACTGGCACCGTCGACGTCGAGCTCTCCCTACACTCGCAGCGGGTCCCCGACAGAAGGGAGCTCGATTTTGATGACCTCTAAGTCACCTCTGCACTAAAGTGGCTATTGAAAAAAAAGGATGGTGAAAAAATCAACGACTTGGTGGTCCCGCTAGTCATGACCATTACCCAAGAAGCTGTCCACAGAATGGACCTGCGATGAGTTGACCAAGCTTCAAGACGCGGATGACGGAGACTCGAGGCCCGTCTCGGTTCGAGTGTAAGTACTAGGAGGCTCTACTAAGCTGGTGTACCAGTCACGTGCACGATACACATCTCTGCCACAGAGGGGAGTGCTTCAACTAGTACACGTACGCCATGATCGCCCTTATATATCGTGGTTTTTCGACGAAGGCAGTTTCCATCATGCAATACATCATTTGATCAAGGCATAATTTGTCGCCCTAGGAAGAACGGACTTGATTTGGCTCTAGCAAGGAACTTTTCGGTGTGCGCTAGTCCGAGAACATATGGAATGGACCTTACACAGATGGATGAGTAACCAGAAGAACAAGGCAGTCGTGACCTGGAACTACATACATCTCCATGGTATCAAAAGCATAACCGCGTTCTTCGACGACGACACTTTCACTGGCATGAGCCACTTCAGCTGGCGACACTGACAGTCTACGGGGCATACTGTGCCGCGATAAGCAATGGCAAAAGTTAATGTCAAGGTTTTCGAGCCGCCAGCGGGCGCCAAAAATTAATCGATCATGCATCACTTTGATTTCGATGCTGCGCGGAGTGCACGGAAGATGCCAAGTTAGACGAACAGCGTACTGCTGAACAAGGCGTTTCAACTCAACAAGGTTTCCCCTTGACCGCGGCACCTTCATCTCGCCTAGGATTGAAAGTCGTACTAGCAGGCAGGGAAGGGGGCAAACGAGAAATCGAAATCACAGTTCTCCACAGTCCGATGCACACCGGCGTCATTGCGGATGATATTGTCACCGATCACCGAATGCCAACGACCTGATACGTTCTCATATCATAGCCTGAACACCAAAACTAGAGAGTGAACCCAAAGTAAGACCGAGAATCATAAAGAAACCACCCAGCGTAGCGGCGACATCTACGTCTTCGCGGCGTCCCTTTAATCTAGGATTGTGCTCGAGAGACGAAACAGCAAGAAAAGCTAGGGATAAGACATAACCAATCGTATATCCAAGTGTCAGGATTATAATCATGAAAACAATATCGGAACGTATGATCGGAGGGATCGGGGTTGTTCCAGGTCGATCAACATTGCAAGAAAGAATGAGGGGAATGAAAAACGTCCGTAGGAGAGACATGGCTAGAATTTTCTTGCCAGACCACACAAGTAAGATCGGGAACGAAGGGCTCCATCGCCCAAGCAGATCTCCGATGTTCAAAACTAAGAAGTGGACTGTAGTGAACAGCAAGGGATGGATTCCTAGATTCACAGGCTGTACACGGGCCGTGATCGCAGGATAGACCGACTGGTTAAAGACCCAATCAGGTGGAGTGCAATTACGGCATCGAAGTGGTCACTTACTAGATGGACTATACATACATACGCGAGAGAAATCATGAAAATCAAGTTCCTTCTGAATACATGATAGACATGTAAATTGAGCACTGTCGAAGGATTCCTGCGACGATCCGCGACTAATCCAGTACACTCATCTGGGTCTCCGACTTTGCGGTGTTGTTCCAGAGGGCCAGTAACCAATTTATAGAAAGGCTGCCTCGTCAACCATGTGTAGGCAACCAATGTGGTGCAGAGAAAAATAGCAGAAACACCAAAGAAAATTCGCGCGGTTATTTCTTCGGCCCGACCATCTCCACCATCGGTTCTCATTACCTCTATCGAGACGAATCTCGGAGATGAGCCCCAAAGAGTAATCATCGCGCTGGCAACCTGTACAGCACTGATAGCAACCCCACTGGCAGCTTGTCCTGTTAACACAGGTTGCATGAATGATGTGCCAAGTAGTGCCGCCCCAGCGTAGACAGCTGTGCACATATAACCAGCGGCGACTCCCATAGAAGCTGCATTGAAGAGAGCAAACGCAAAAAAAGTCGAAGGTGTGCCTCGACTGAACGTGCTGAGACATAGAGATGCAGCAAGAACGAGCATCCCAATGATGGACGCGAATATGCGGCGAGAATGGGATGACTGCGACATTCCAAAGCGTGAGTGTTCCGAGACTATCACCATTCGGTTAAATCTACGAACCTGTTTCGATGTGAATGTACAGTAAAACTGGCAGGCTAATTTGGTCACTGTGTAGACGCTGGTCAAGTACGGACTGAAGGTCGGGTAGAGGGGGGAACCAGCCAATCGGGACAAGAAAAACGGCGTCGCATTAACCAGGACTGAGTATACATGAGCTCAGACAGGACGAGTAGTCTGGCGAGAAATATCACCGTGGAAAGGTAGCAAAATGGCGCAGCCCAGAAGGAAATACGTCCACTTAGTTCGAGATTCGGCCGGAATGCGTCGGCTTGTTGAATAGGCTCGCTCATCGGCATCCCCACCAAGCCCGACTTCATTGACGTTAGACTCGTAAGCTTGGTCCTCTGAGCATGGGATGGCGCGATATTTGGCCAGAGAGTCTGTCATGCTGGTGCAAAGTTATGACAGAGGGACTGTGGGATGAATCTTGCATGGGAGGGATGGTTGAAGCATAGCTTCGGGTGCTCTTCGGTCGCGCTCATATCAGTCGGACCAATCAACGGCTGTATACGTAACATATGGTCAAGGTGTTAGAGAATAGATAATGATGCTTATCTGACATGATCAACACGGTCTGGTCTGAGATCCTTACCCAGATATTCGGCCGATCAGCATTTCAACCGGTTTCAAATTGGCTCGTCTTCCCCCTGGTGCAACCGAAGCAACTCAACAAATGTATGTTGGTATTACCTTGTGGCCAGTCTTTACAGATGTACGAAGTCCTGATAAATTCTTCTACGTTCATCGTTCTCTGATCATTGGTCACCTTCAATATGTAGAGCAGCCAGAATCGCCTCAAGCTGGATGTTTCCCCCAAGTATTGCGATTTCCTCGCGAACTTTACGAACACGGGTAAAAGTTACTATCAGGCGATTCGACTTCAGGATGTACACACCTCTTGTTCAAGTGCTCTCATAATCTTCAATGTATAGTTGAACGAATTTGTCTGGTTGCGTAAGTGAGAGATGGTATGATGCTTTGATGTTGGGGTTGTTGGTCGATTGTAAAGGGTTGAGCGGGTGCAACGTCAACGGACCCAACCCCCGTGTCTCGAGCGCTGAAAACGAAACGATGCATCAGCAACGCTCAACACTCAACCCGCTCCGCTCGGTCTTACTCCCTGGCTTGAAGTTCTCGATGATGACATCATTCTTGGCTGCGGGCTGTTTCACGAGCCTTTGAAAGCGACGTGGGTAGGCATGAATGATCAGATAGGGAACTACGTACGCTTCTCCCTCGTCCTGCCTCAGGTCGATCGCCACGCTCTTCTTGTTCCTTCCTAGGCTCAGAAACCATGGACCGACATCGTCGACGTCGAGCTCTCTCCACGCTCGCAGCGGGTCCCCGGAAGAAGGGGGCTCAATTTTGATGACCTCTGCACCAAAGTACTGTCCACAGAATGGACCTGCGATGAGTTGACGAAGCTCCAAGGGCGGAAGCCGGAGAATCGTTTGAGTGTAAGCTAGTCACGTGTACGACACACATCTCCGCCACAACGGCGTACAGAGCCCCACTGGCATGGGCCCTTGTACACGTACGCCGTAGTCGCCCTTATGGATCGTGATCCAGTTATATTCGACCCCGAAGGCGGTTTCCATCATACAGTACATTGCTTGATCGAGACATAATTTATCTACCTAGGAAGAACGGACTTTATTTGGCTCTAGCAAGGAAGTAGGTACTAGGGAAGAGGGTAAACAAGAGATCGAAATCACAGTTTTCCATAACCCGATACACACCAGCGTCATTGCAGATATTGTCACCGATCATCCAATGCCAACGACCCGATACGTTCTCATATCATAGCCCCAACACCAAAACTAGAGAGTGCACCCAAAGAAAGACCAAGAATCAGGAAGGAACCACCGAGCGTAGCGGCGACATCTACGTCTTCGCGGCGTCCCTTTAGCCTAGGATTGTGCTCGAGAGACGAAACGGCAAGCAAAGCTAGGGATACGACGTAACCGCCAGTATATCCAAATGTCAGCATTATAATCATGAAGACGATGTCGGAGCGTATGATCGGAGGGATCGGGGTTGTTCCAGGTCGAGCGACATTGCAAAGAAGAATCAGGGGGATGAACAACGTCCGTAGGAGAGACATGGCTAGAATCTTCTTGCCGGACCAGACAAGTAGGACCGGGAACGAACAGCTGTATCGCCCAAGAAGACTTCCGATGTTCAAAACCAAGAAGTGTACTGTGGTGAATAGCAAGGGATGGATGCCTGGATTCACAGGCTGTACACGGGCTGTAACCGCAGGATAGACCGACTAGTCAAAGACCCTATCAGTTGGAGAGCATTTAGAGTAACGAAGTGAGCACTTACTAGAACGACTATATACACGTACGCGAGAGAGAACATGAAAATCAAGTTCTTTCTAAACACTTGATAAACGTGCGAATTGGGAAATGTGGGGAGATTCCTGCGATGACCCGCGACTAGTCCAGTACGCTCATCCGGGTCTCCGACTCTGCGGTGTTGTTCCAGAGCGCCAGTAACCGATTTATAGAATGGCTGCCTCGTCAACCACTTGTAGGCAACCAATGTAATGCAGAGAAAAATAGCGCCAACGCCAAAGATGGTTCGCGCAACTATTTCTTCGGCCTGGCCATCCCTACCATTGGTTCTCGCTACCTCTATCGAGACGGATTTCGGAGATGAGCCCCAAAGAGCAATTATCGCGCTAGCAACCTGTACAGCACTGACAGCAACCCCACTGGCAGCTTGTCCTGTTAACATAGGTTGCAGGAATGATGCACCAAGTAGTGCCGCCACAGCGTAGACAGCTGTCGATAGATAACTAACAGCAACTGCCATAAAGGCTGCGTTGAATAGAGCAAACGCAAAAAAGGTCGAAGGTGTGCCTCGACCAAACGTGCTGAGGCATAGAGATGTGGCAAGAAGGAGCATCGCAATGATGGACACGAATATACGACGAGAAGGGGACGACTGCGATATCCGAAAGTGAGTGCTCCGAGACTATTCGCCATTTAGTTAAATCTACGAACCTGTTTTGAAGTGAATGTGCAGTAGAACTGGGAGATTAATCTGGCCACTGTGTAGACGCTGGTGAAGTACGAGCTGAAGGTCGGGTAGAGGGGGGAATCAGCCAATCGGGACAAGAAAAACGGCGTCGCATTAACCAGAACTGAGTATACATGAGCACAAACAGGACAGGTAGTTTGGCGAGAAATATCACCTTGCCAAGGTAGCAAAATGGCGCAGCCCAGAAGGAAACACGTCCATTTGGTTCGAGATTCGGCCGGGATGTGCTGGCGCTGATCCCCACCAACGCCAGCTTCATTGGCATTGGAGTCGTAAGCTTGGTCCTCTGAGGATGGGATGGCGCGATATTTGGCCAGAGGGTCTGACATGCTGATAGTCCAAAGTTATGCTAGAGGGAAAAATAGGATGAATCCTGCATCAGGGTGGGGATAGGACGGCTCAAGTTCGGCTAATCTTCGGTCGAGCTCATATTAATCGGCCCAACCAACGGCTGCAAACGTAACATATGGTCAAGGCATATTAAAAAGAAGTAGATACTGTAATGACCCACCCAGATATTCGGCCGATCAGCATTTTCAAACGTTTTCAAATTAGTTCGTCTTTCCCCTGTTGCGAGCGAAGTAACTCAACAAGTGTATGTTGGCATTACCTTGTGGCCAGTGATTACACATGTACGAAGTCGTAACAAATTCTTTCATCGTTCTCTGATCATGGGTCACCTTCGACATGCAGAGTAGCCAAAATCGCCTCAAGCTGACTGTTTCCCCCGAGTCGCGCGATTTCTTCGCGAACCTTGTTTATGAACAAGAGTCAACGTTGCTATCCTAGAGATTCGACTTCAGGATGTACACACCTCTTGTTCAAGTGCTCTCATAGTCTTTAGTGTATAGCTGAACGAGCCCGTCTGGTTGCGTAAGTGGGAGATGGTGTGATGCTTCAACGTTGGGGTTGTTGGTCGTTTTTGAAGTACGTCTAAGTTCCGGAATCAGCAATGTGTTCTTTTAAACGCGAGATCAGAAACGTACTCAGTATGACGCGGTTGCTCTGGTCTGCTCGTACTCCATGGACGATCGGGAAAGAGAATTTACCCTCAGTAAGGTCTTCTGCGAACCCCTTGTTCTTTGAATACTATCATGTATCTAAACATCAGCGCCCACCCATATTGTTGAATAATAGAGTACAACGATAGTCACGCACCTCAGTGCTTTGTAGATTCATATAGTCATCTCTGATCTGAAAGTATACGCCAAAGAGATTGACTAGAGGGACGTAGTCGCTGACATCCAATGCTATTAATAAAGCCCCAGCGAAAGAAGATCGGTCTTACATATTCACGTTCTTTGTCGCACACGCCATCATCAACTTGACGGCGACTCTGAACAGACCGCCAGTCTCTACCACAAACGTTAGCGGCACCGACACCTCACCCGGCAACAGTACGCTCAACTGTTGTTCACCATGGCAATGTACTCCTCCTCTGTCGGACATTGCAGTGTATCCCGCCAGAAGATCTCAAGACCCTGCCCGCGATGAAGCGACAACAGCTCTTCGGTCACCACCAGATCAAGATCCTTGTTCTGCACGACCCTGTCTGTGTCTCCCGGGTCGTGGCCTCTCAGCGCGGCGAGCTCTTTGTACGCCAAAAAATACACGTAATTCGCCGTGTTGATGGTCTGAGGGACACCGTAGATGCGATGGGCGACTGGTTGGCCCCTCCGGAGTTGGGCACCGTCCTCAATGTCGTCCACCATAAGGCTCGCGCTATGGAGCATACGCACGACGTGTGAAATGACGGTGAGCTGCGCACGTGGAACGTCGAGCCATGTGTTGAACGCCTCGATCAGCAAAGATCGTATTTCCTTCCCTGGTTTAGAAGCGATGTACACGTATGGTTCAAGGATGACTGATTCAGCGGACGCTGGCCATTCTGGGGGATTTCGAAGGGGACGAAGGAGATGTGAGAGACTTGTGTCCGACATGGATGAGATCAAGAATCATTACGTGTAACCCTAAATGACTCAGCAGCCGCCACTGGGACTCCTTTCAGATTCAACACCGTCACCACAAAGTCGCAAACTCCATTCCTGCGACTCGTCTCCGCCAGCGACATAACCTAGGTACAATAATCTATGATACACACCAAATATACAGCAATCAGATCTCAGAGATGCATCACAACCCGTCATTGATCACATCCTGCAATATCGGTCGTCCCCTCAACACACCATCCCTCACCGGAGGCGTCCTCGCCTTCTTTGGCGGCGTCCCCACCCCGGATCGACTCGAATCCTCCCCAGGCCCGCGCTTCGCACCCTGCTTGCCTACCACCCCCACCTTGGGCGACTCCAACATCGGATGCATCTTCTCCGCACCCTCCCCCAGCGTAAGCAGCCACCCCTGCCCGTCCATCAGCTCCAAAAACTCGGCCAACAACGCCGTCGCACCGAGCGTCTTGCGCGAACCAATGATGACGAGCTTGGACTGTGCGCGCGTAAACGACACGTTGACGCGTCGCCAATCCTTTAACAAATCGCCGACCTAACCAACGAGGAAACGTTCATGTTTCATTTACGCAATGATGGTGGAGGCGCGTACCTGTCCGTGATCGTTTGATCGGACCATCGAGATGATCACACAGTCCTTGTCCCTCCCCTGACTCTTGTCCGCCGTCAAAATCTCAATCTGTTTCCTGTCCTGCAAAAAATGCGAGAGGAGCTTGACCTGTTGACGGTACAACGACATGATCCCAATTTGGTGCTGTTCGATACCGCTCTGCAAGAGTGCCTCGACGATCTGGTACACGAGTTTCCCTTCCACTTCATTCTGGACCAAATCGCCCACGCGCGAATCGAAAGCGGGGAGGCGATCCGTGTCTACGAAGACGGCTTTACAACTGGCGCAGCGTCAACTCGCGCGAAAAAGTGACACATGGAAAATCGACGCTTACTTTTCGTCCAACAGCCTCGCTAGCCAACACTTGCCATCGTCGCACAGACATCCACCTGCCCCACGAAGGGTATCAATGAACGTCCTGTCCGGGAGTACCAGACTCCGTTTCGCGACGGCTTCCGAGCCACACCGAAGGCGGTCTCCGTATATGAGTTTGTTGGACAAGAGCATGATATCTTCGTTCATGCGGTATTGATGCGTCAAGTCCACGACCGCATGTAGGTGGGATTCGGAAAGCCTTCGGAACAGCGAGACCTCTAGGCCACCCTTTCTCGCTGCGGGATTGCGCACCTGAAAGTATGTCAAGTCCCGTTCGTTATGGTTGGTATCTAAGAACAGAGTTTACCAGTGGTGGAAGTTGAAAGTGGTCTCCGACGAGCACGAACTTCTCCGCGAAGCGTAACGGACCGATGCACGTCGGTAACGTTATTTGCGATGCCTCGTCTATGATACAATAATCGAATGTTCGCCGAGAAAACACAGGGCTGTGGCGATCTCAATACCAACGCTCGAGTCATCGACCGATTTAAACTCACTGATCGATCGTCAAACACGTGGTGGCCACGACGGGTGGCGACATGAGCTGATTCTCGAGTTGTTCGATCGTATTCGCCTTCCTTTTTCCCGCTTCCGTAAACTTGCGAACGTCTGGGTGAACCTAGGTCGCCCGTCCTAGTCTAAACATCACAGTCCCCGACATCGTACGCACGAACTGACCTTGTCCACGTTACCCAACCTCAGAATGCCGTAATCGTCGTCCTTCAATTTGAGCAAGATCGTATCCACCGCAGAATGCGTATACGACGTCAACAGCACCGTCTTCCCTGTGGCCACAAACGTCTGAATGAGGGCCGCAATAACGGTCGTCTTCCCGGTCCCAGGCATTCCGAGGATCAATGCGTAATCGTTTGCGCTCAGTACACGTGTCATCGCTGCCACCTGACCCGGGTTCAGCGTACTTGTCACAGCCACGTACTCGGGAACGTCGCGCAACGTATCCACCGTCGCTTGCTCATCCTCAAACGTCGGCTTCCGGAGATCCACGACCAGCTCGAGTCGTTTCGTATCGCCATCGGCGTAGAACAACCGCGCCAGATTGTCGCGAATACGACCCATGCCTGAGTTTTCGTCCCTGTCAATCCGAAACACGGGCCGGATCCGTCCCCGGAACTTGCGCAGTACCTGCAGGCGTGCAGCAATCTTTTCCACGTTCAGCTCGTGGTCTATGCCCACGACGACTTGTTGCGGCGTGAGATCCACGATGAGGCCTCGTGCGAGCGCGAGGAGCTCCGGATCGACCGAGACGGTGATTGCATCGCCCACGCTCATGTGGCCGTTCAAAAGGGACTGGCTTTGCGACGAGACATCATTTCCGCGGACGAACCGATACGTATATCGGTGTAGCTTGCCCGCACTGGGCAAGTTCGAGGGAAAGAATGTCTTGTCGATGACCATGGAATCAAAACACCGTCCCTTTTCTTCGCGTTCCTGGGCAGTCATCGTCCAAAGCTCTTTTCGGAATCGAACCCCGTCTTGCTCTTCGAGAGATATCAACGCTTCCCATCGTTTGAAGAAATCTGCTTGGGCAGGGGTCAAGTGCGAGGTCTTGGCGTCGTAGATCCCGGCAATCGGCGAGGAATCATCGACCACGTTCTCCACAGCCTGAAAGTCACGTTAGCCAAGGCTAACCGACGGACCGACGGTACTTGCCTTACGATACAACATGCAGGCATCAAGTGAATAGCACTTTTTGCACGCACGTTCGTCATCGATTGTGGGTGGCAAGAAAGGCTCGGAAGCCTTACCCTGATTCACACGGCGCATCATGTACGACGCCATCTCGTTTCTTGCACCGATGAGACCCCTGAGTTCGTTTCTACCTCGAGGGACCCTCATGACCTCCTCGCTTTGAGTATAATAGAGCAGTCCGCTCGGGACTTGGACACCGTACCGTTCTTCCGCTAGAAGGGTATACAGCATCGTTTGTGCGCGGTGCTCCATTCCTGCAATGGACCGGCCCGTCTTGATTTCGAACGGCATGGTGTGCGTACTGAGAAGGGGCTCCTGCTTGTCCATGGTGCTCTCGGCAATGATAGTCTGGACGCTCGCGTCCAGTTTGCCTTTTAGACCGTAGGTAGGTGACCATATGTCTTCTTCGATATCATGCAAGGAGGTGATGGCGAGAAGGGTGTTCTGATTGGCTGTCGCTCGGGTATTAGTGAGAATAGCGTCGGGCTGTGAAGGAGATGGCTCTGGCTGCTATGCATGACGAGGAAGAGGTCATACCTTGGGTTTGCCTGCAATATAGCGCTCTGAGAACACCTTGAGGCCTTTGGACCGAAGTTTGAGTTCTCGATGGGCTTCGTCGATAGTAGTTCCTATCTTTACTATTTCTGGGAGGTTCTTGATCACGGCATCTTCGATCAGATCCTCGACGTAAAACTCGGCCCATTTCTGGGTGGCAAGGCACGTCTGCATGATCTCGTGCAGCATATTTCCCCAAACGAGGGCGGGCGTCGCATCGGATGTCGAGCGTATCATGGAAGAGAGAAGAGGTTTCCGTCTGCATTGCGGGGCATTTGAGAGAGCGGTCGCTGTGAGAAGTAGATCCGGATGATGAATGAAAAGATTGTCGTGAGACGAGATCGTGATGGCACCCCTCGTGTCAAAGTGTCCGAGAACATTAATGATATCACCTGCGAGAAGCCAAGCTTATGAGCCCGTCCCATGAGAGCATACGAGCTACACCTACCTTTTCGAACGTCGGACTCTGCCCAGTCGTCCTGGAGTGTGACCGAACGTGTGCACCCATGCGGTTGAGTTTTCACCAACAAGACCTGTTTGCAGCGTCGAGAAAATAACAAAGAAGCAAGGAATAGAATCTGACCTTGGAGCCAAGCTCCATGTCGACTTTCACCGCTTCGACGATACAGCGAGCGGAAGGGGCCTTGGTATAGGCGCCCTCGGGAGCGATGCTAGACTGGCATGCGGGTTAGAAAGAGGGAGCGCGGCATCGTACACCGAACCTTTAGTTTATCGCGCCTCCGAGCTGGCGAGAGGAAATCACTCTCCATGTCTTGCCAGTCCCAGGTCTCTGCTCCCTCGAGGAGTTCAGACACACTCAAGTTGACCTCGTGTCTGGGGACAGCACCAGAAGGCAGCGAGGAGCGTGGACGTTTTTGTGGTGACCGCTGGCTGCTGTTAGACGAGTCGCGGATGGCGAACGAGACGGCCCACCTTTTTCGGGCTGGCAGTCTTCTTTTTTGGTGTCAAGAAATCCGCCTCCATGTCCGTCCAGTCCCAGTTCTCTGCGCCGTCCAAGAGGACGGAGAGGTCATTGTTGGAGGCGCGGCCCAAGTCTGCAGTTGCTGACTGTTTGGTGCGAGTGGACGAGTCCAAGCCGTCCAGTAGCACCCGCATGAAGACATCTTCCTCTTGTGCCATGTCGTCCCCGTCCTGTCTTGTTCTTGCGCTCGCTCACTCAACGCGACGCGTTGTTTGTCTCTGTTTGTTGTATGTAAATTTACACTCCGCGAACTGTCTTATCTTATCTATTCCCGATCTCCGCGCCGCTCGGGTGCACCTACAAAGACATGTTTGTAACCTTATCGCTACCACATGACCGCGTCCTCCCGGGCCGGCCCAGGCGGATAGAGCGCACTTGCCCTCACCTCGTGTACCGCCCATCGGGAAATGAACGCTCGACTTGGTGTCTCTCTTCCCCCCTGAAACCCGCCTCGTGTCACTCATATGTCCACCAATCACTGTTCATACAGCATCCCTTACATAACTTTCCCTCTCTCTCTGCGCCCTCACTCTTCGGATCTCCTCCCAGCTCAGTCGACGTCGACAAGTCAACCTTTTTCACCTCCCTTCCTAAACGTTCCCAGCATCCCTCACACACCCCATCCTCACACCATGTTCAAGAACTGGCAGAACACCCTCGCAGCTGCCACCGCACCCGCCAAAGCAGACCCAAAATCCATGTCCCCAACCCTCCGCGCCGACATCTACACCGCCCTCGACCAAGTTAAACCCTGGCTCGTCGGCGCCAACACCCGACAAGCCGGCGACGCCCTCTCCTACCAACCCATCCTCGCCCTCATCCACAAATACTTTCCAGAACTCACCCTCGGTATCGAAGCCATAGGCAACGTCGAGGCTGAAGTCGCACTCGTCGTTGCAGGTGTCACCAATATGGTCCTCGAAATGAGCAAGTGGGACGGCATGGCGGGTGCCATGACCATGCGGACGTGGGTCGACGTGCTCGGCGACGCTCACGTGCGCATTGCCGGCCCACGTGCAAGTGGTGCGCCAGGTGCAAGGCGCAAAGAACAAGTCGGTCGTGGGATCACGAGGGGGATCAACCAGCTCACCGACGTCTCCCTCATGACCAAAGAGTTTGCAGCGAGGATACAAATCATCTCCCTCCTCAAGAGTGGTAAGCTTGTCCTTGTTCGGTTCCTATTCCAAGCCCTGACGAAACCCCGTGATCGCGATCGCACCACGGCTTCTCGTTTCTTCGCTTCGGATTCGGGAACACGATAGTCAATACCAAAGTCCATGGTGCTGGTACGGAGGAAGCAAGACAGGGAGAGGCGCTGTGGAGCTCAAAGTTCATCTAATCGGAATTTAGTACTAGCTCCAGTACCCTTGTGATATAATCGGTAATCGTTACGCTTTTGTTTTGGTAGCAATGGTCACATTTCTGGGATTAAAGTTCTTTCTATGGCACAAGATCGATCAATATCAGTCCTGATATGAGTCGGACCTGACGACGCGCATTCGTCATCGTCATAATCAAAATATATTATCCACAGTAACATCCAGTGCGGGAAGACCTATATCAGGTGAACGCTCCACGTCCAATGTCCGCCTATCTCCACGAATGCCAGTGCGTGACGATACAAACAACATAAAAGTCGATCCGAAACATGTGCGCTAGTCAGATGCAGTGATAGTGAAGAGGTACATATGATACGAAATCATGCATTCTACTTTACATAAACTGTCAGAAAGGAATCATCAGCAAGCAAAACAAAGGGGGGGGGGAATCGAAACGCACGAATGTGTTTGGGTTGTCCATGCTGGCAACGAAATCGTCAAACACGAACTGCTCAAAGTTGACGTCCAACATGAATGGTGAGCCAAACAAGTTCTGGTCCGCCTCGCTCGGCGTCCGTGAGGCTTCGGACGTCGGGACGGTGTACGCTGAGGGCATCGGGGACGACGTCGCGCGCATGGGGTTCATTTGCATGAAACCTTGCAGCGCTGGGTCAGCAAACGCTGACGTTATGGAAGAACCACTGCTCGACACGTTCATGGGTGGCTGTCCATAGGATGGACGAGAGTCCGCCGAAGAGCGATATTGGAAATGATAGATTGCCGAAAATATGAGTAGAGGGCGAGGACGCCGCGCGTAGTCCTGGTTGGATACAGGATCAGGGGCACGGTACACATCTTGAACGATAGTGTACAAGGTGGGATCTAGGATCGATATTTAAACCCAACCCGGAACTAGCGGGATGGACATGACCTACCTGGGGCTTTGCAGAGGACATCCCAATATATTGGTACAAGCGCGGTGTTGTATAATACAGGTTGGTCGCCGGGAGCTTGAGCAGTCGATGAAGAGAAGTAGGGACCGACATACTCGAGCGTCGTGTCCTCCGAGTGGACGGGTGCACCGTCCAGGAGAACAATGTAAGAGGACCTGCCATTGACGGGGGACGGGGAGACAAAGGTCACGGTAGGATCGATGTTGCGGATATAACGCGCTGCATCCGAAGGGCGAGGGTTGGAACTGGACGTCGATGCGAGAGAGGCGGATGAAGGGGAATAACCTGTTGACGACAAGTGCGGTTGTTGCGGAAGGATGTCGATGTAAACGGGCATGCGCGACTCGGCAGGTTGGCGAGGTTTTGGTGCAGGGAAGCGACGCATCATTGGGCTCATAGGAGTGACTGGAGAAACGGATGAGGACGTGGAAGAGCTGTCGCAAGATATAGTGGAAACGGAGGGGCTGGGAGATGAATCCCAGGTGGTTGGCTGACGTGCATTGCAGGTGCCGGTGTCCATCCGTGTATGATAGCAACGCGTCAATACATCGATCACTGTGGTATGTATGACAAATACAAACAAGATTTATGAACGTCCGCACACAAACCGCGCCAACGGTGTGACACTTACACTTGCGTCCCTCGGGTGTATCTCTGAGCTGTTGCAGGCGGCTACCTACTTGTTTGGCTGATCTGTATTTTCCAGTGGTACTATGGATATAGTCGGATATGAAACGATTTCGCCTTGGGAAGCGTCCTAGCATTCGTGTTTCCCGCGAGTCAGCAGGTTCATAATCCTGTAGAGCTGTGTGCGGCGGATAATGAAAACGTGAGAATCGTGACATGTACAATCCATATGAACGTACCCTTGAGCATGGTCGCTTCGAGGTAAGGTGGCCATACGGCTTCTGATTTACCCTTTAAGGTCTTCCAGCTCTTTCGACTTCCAAGGATGATTTGCAATATATCATTCACGCTGTATTTGAATGATGAATGATCGTGAGGAGTGCATGTTCGGAAGGGGACAGCCGGAGAATCCGCGGGGGGAAACGGCGGAGAGTGATGACAGTCTATCAGGGCATACGTGGCGTGACTTGTCAGGTTGGCTGCGGAGAGATGCATCGGGATGGACTGGACATACGACGAGATGTGAATGGCGGGGGATCATATATAGACGGAGGAATAAAGCGACGGCAAAAGGACTAGTCCAGTTCGCCGGAGGCTCAGCAGGGTACGATGTGCTAAAACAGGAGCACAAAAGTGTATGTCATTGCACCAAGAGAGAACCGAGCTCGCGTCTGAGGCACGCCCCTGAGAAGCAGAGGCTCAGGTGCTACACCGGTTTGGGCGTACAGCGGCGGTGCCGGGCAGAAAAGGGCAAGATGCTCGCTATTGTCACTTTTGTCTGCTGACATTGCATCCGAATCAGACATCGCTAGCTGCGGAAGCCAGACTCGATCGAGTTGACTCACTGAATCACTACACTTGATCGTGGAATGGAGAGGGAGGGGCACGAGGAGGAACGGACTCATCGATCGCAGATCTGAGTGGATCTGAGATTGTTTGTTTTGTCTCCGGCGCTGGCGATACCCCGGACTCGGCAAATCCCGCCACACGCCGTCCAATTCATTTATGGATCACGACCTGGTTCCTCCGACACATGTGGAACACCTCCGGCTCGTCTTCATCCATACCCGATACTGCCTTTGACTCACAGGCACCACCAACTCCACCGGATACCCTGACCACCAACCAACGCCACCCCTGACACAAACATGAAGTATCTGTAACGCTGATTTCACAATTTCCTGAAAAGCTTCCCAGAGCACGAGGATGAAGTTACAGCTGGAAAGTGAGTGAGAAACCACTTCTAACTCGGTTTTAGCGCGGGAACGACCCTTGGCCTCCTTTTTGCTAGCCGTCCTCCAATCATACTAGTAGCTCCCAAATACATAGCTTGGGGTAGAGATGATGTTACATCCTGTGCTGCAGATGTGTAACTCAACAGACGACTGTGCGTCATCGATTCATCAATTGAACGCATGTTCGTCGAGCCCACGCGAAAAGTCGATTCTCCGACATGTGTGGCTGCGGCAACGGACGGGGGACATTGCATAAGCATGTCCTGTGGTCTTTGCGCCAATGCAAAGCTTTTCCCGTCCCAACTCCGCATGTATTCAGGTGGGAAATGGAAATGATTAACTCTGCGGAGTCGATATCCATTCTGATGTCAGATGCACCGGCACCAACCCGCAAGGATCAGGCGGAATGGTTCTATCCACTCCGACGACGGCCCCCGAGTCTCGATTGATCACTGCATTTAGCCCTCTGCGTCCTCGCTGATACCAGCTTTCTCGATCGATCCCTTCAACAGGGTATTGACTGACAGACAGGCGTACAATGTGCGCCGACACTCCCGCGAGCCTTCAGTGCAGTGCATGCCAACGGCGATTAGAATAAGTCGAGTCCTGCGCTGCATTGATCATGAGTTACTTCCATTGGCTGTGCGTGCAAGCTATATATTTAAAGTATGCAGACTAACCCCATATCGATAGTAATATATTGCACGGGTTTAGCGGCATTCGTAGGTAACTTGTCGGCCCAGTCTCCAGTGCACTGGCTGCAGTTAGGGATATCCACGAATATGTGCTGCTCACGTAGAATGTATCGTCGGGTGTACGGAGGGAAAGTGAAGCATGCGGCTCTGACGAAGAAATGGATTGACATCCTTGTGGGTGAGCACAAGGGTTATGGGGAACGTTCTCAGTTCTCAGAACGTCTAGATATGGCCAAGATACGTGTCGCATGATAAGATCTTCGATAATCTTCGGGCCTCACCCGCGCAATCTCCAACGCTCACTGGGTCGCCGCCTTGAGACAACCATCAAATCCGACTGGCTGTTATTTTAGACCAGAGCTCAGCCATGGGCTCGACACAACTCCGCTGTCTCGTCATGACCGGGTCCCGGGTTGCTACCCGGTGGACCTGTCTAGCTTCTCCATGCTTTCGTGCGAGGAACAACAGATATGCATGTGAGAACAATTATTTCTGGATCCCAATTTCCGTACTGTGTCGCGCGCTCATCGAACAGGGCCATAGTGCGTGATTCAAGAAGTTCATGAGGGTGACTCCAATGAAAGAGTGGAACGAAAGCTTTTGCAGTAAGTACTTACTATCAGCCGAATGAGATGAGTCGCTTGACACTCGCGCTGTTAGAATCGGTCATTGGGTGTGAACAACAATAAATATGGGGGAAAAGAGGGCCAGTAGTCTCGCTATTGATTGACTCGAAGGTATACATATTGCACCTATAGAACCACAGGAAGAAGCAGTCTTGCAAGAGTTCAGAGTCGTTGTGCGGTACCATCACGGGAATCCGGACATTACTTTGCCAGTCGTCAAGTTGGGCATTGCGAGGTTTTTCAAGTCTCGACCGCGTGGCAGCTTGTCACTGTCAGGTGGTTTTCTACAACCAAGACCTACCAGGGCTTGTCGATTACCACTTTGAGGGAGCCAGTAGATGCCTGCTCCACAAAAAGTAGAACGGACGTGTAATATACACCATGATGATGTGGCAGTGCTCGCGAGCAGACTCATCTCGGATCGACCGGGAGTCCGAGCGTGGAAATAACCAGTTGACAGAACCGACAGAACTGTACATATGTGGCACTAGTGTGGTGTCACTCTCAGGTCAGCTGGCGCGCCTTCGAATGGCTCCATGTCACGTATGTAATTAAAAATTCAACACTTGCCCTTTTCTTTTCTCTTCGTGTCGCTGACGGGCGCTCGAGGATGTCGTCGCCATATCCTCCCTCCAGACCGGATAGTCAAGTAGAGTCAAGTGGCATGGTGCCGAATACCCCTCCGCAGGATGCCCAGTTCCTAGAGCCACCCAGAGCCTCGTACCTCGAACAGACGCCCGAGCCTGGCACTGATTCTTCCCGTGGATCGGTTGCCTTATACTCAGCGGGCAACGCTTCGCCTCTGCTCTCTCAAGACGAGAAGCGGTTCAGCGAAGCTTTCGCTGATCCTGCACCTGAGCTTCCGAGTGCGGAGCCGTCTCGCAAACGATCGATCCTTACTCGTCCCATCTTCTGGGTCATCGCGTTGCTCTCTCTCGCTATCGTGGTTGTGGCAGTCGTCGTTCCGGTCTACTTCTTGGTCGTTAAACCTCACTCTAATCTTTCTTCCTCACCAAGCACTCCGTCGGGCGCTGGTGGTGGTGGTTCTGGTGGTCCTGCCGGAAATAGCTTGACAACCGGTGGGAATGGTTCGACCGTTACAACCTCAGATGGCACAACATTTACGTACATCAACAATTTTGGTGGCTTCTGTGAGTTCGCATATTCTCCCGTAGTTTCATAATCCTTCGAGTGTGTTATGGGTTTGTGATTACTTCGTTGAACATTTTGTTATCTGTCATAACGTTGCCGCAACTCGTCACGACAGTTTTGCTATAGCTGGTGGGGCGGCACCAAGCCCTGGTGGTCCATATTCGTCTCTTCATTTTATTTGATAAACGCGGGTCACAATCATTCCGGACTCGTTTAGCAATGTTGAAACCACCACTAATGAATCTATTGACTGACACATCCTTCCAGGGGTGTACAATCCAGAAGATCCATTCAATAACAATGCTCAACCAAACTCATGGACACCCCCATTAAACAAGACTTGGACTTGGGGTCAAGACAAGGTTTATGGGTAAGTAGTCATGCCTCATCGTAAATCCCATTATGAACATCATGACCCACAGCGTTAACTTGGGAGGATTATTCGTCCTTGAACCATTTATTTCCCCCGCACTCTATCAGAAATACCCTTCTGCGGTAGACGAGTGGACTTTGAGTACCCTCATGGCTGCTGATACAGCCAGTGGCGGTTTAAATCAACTTGAAGACCATTATAACACGTTTATCGTAAATAGCCCGCGTTCTTTTCATCTATTCAATCACGTCAACTGCATGTTTGACAGACGGAACAAGACATCGCGGAAATTGCTGGGGCTGGACTGAATTGGATTCGTTTGCCAATCCCGTTTTGGGCTATCGAGAAATGGGATTTCGAACCCTTCCTAGACAAAGTCTGCTGGCCGTATGATTACTTCCACATTCTTGGCGAGCGATCACTGACCTGTCTTGGCAGATACATTCTGCGTGTTTTACAGTGGGCGCGGAAATATGGGATCAGAGTAAATTTAGACCTGCACACTATCCCTGGCTCGCAGAACGGTAAGTGTTTTTTTGTAATAGTCCGGATACAACTTTTCATGCGCAACGTGAAGGTTACAACCATTCTGGAAAGCAGGGCAGCATCAATTTCCTCAATGGGGTTATGGGTCTAGCCAATGCGGAACGCGCACTGAACTACATCAGAATCATTGCCGAGTTCATTTCCCAGCCTGAGTGGCAGCCCGTCGTTCCCATTTTCAGTATCATCAATGAGCCTATTCCACAGGCGATTGGCCAAGACCAGTTAACGACCTTGTAGGTTGTCAAGCCTCTCTTTATATTCTTTTGGATAAACATTGTCTTCTTCAGCTACCTTCGCGCTCATGACATGATTCGCGACATTACGGGCATTGGTGAAGGGCATGGACCCTATATTGCTATCCACGATGGCTTTCAAGGCCTGCAAACTTGGGCAGGTTTCTTGCAAGGATCGGATCGCATTATTCTCGACACACATCCTTACTTTGCTTTCGATGGTAGTGCAAATACCGAGCCAATCGCCACTGGCACAGGTCTCCAAGCAGGCGGGGTCTGGCCCGTGGATGCCTGTGGATGGGGTGCTGGTATGAACACGAGGTAATTTTGATTACTTGATCTGTCTTCTATCGTCTCACGTTCTTCACACAGCCAGACTGCTTTTGGAGTAACCGTCGCAGGTGAATTTAGTGACGGATACAATGAATGCGGACTCTTCGTGACGGGTGTAGCCGGAACAGCGAGTTCTGGGCCGTCGTGCTCGCTGTTTATGGACGCGTCTCAATGGAATCAAACGATGAAGGATGGTCTTATGGAATTTACACTAGCTTCCATGGACGCCCTTCAGGATTGGTTTTACTGGACTTGGAAGGTTTGCCAACTTCCTTTACCTTCCCTGACGCACGACCGTTGACGATTGGCTTGAATAGATCGGCAACTCGTCCACTACGAACTCAGTTCAAGCACCCCTTTGGTCCTACCAACTCGGTCTGCAGAATGGATGGATACCCACAGACCCACGGACGGCAATCGGAACATGTGCAGCTCTCGGCGTCGCGCAGCAGCCCTTTGATGGGCAATACGAATCGTGGCAGACCGGTGGCGCTGGCGCTGGAGCCATTCCCGCCACCTCGATATCCGAGTACGGCAATTATCCCCCTGCAAGCATCAATGGCTTGACACCGGGTGCGAACCAAGCGTTGCTCCCCACGTATACGTCCACAAGTGCTATACCCACGCTCCCTCCCCCTTCGTTCTCTCCCAGCCCGTCCGTGAGCCTTGGCAATGGGTGGTATGATTCCGCCGACACTGGTTTGGCACCTACACAGGTGCAAGGGTGCAGTTACCCCTCCGCTTGGGACGCTGTGAATTCAGCAATGCCGACAGCACTTTGCCCACCTGGGGCAGCTCCTGTCGGTGTGACCACTACTCACGTTACGACGACATCCGTGCCTCTGGCAACTGCACGTTGAGTACGATGATCAGTTTTGAATACCACTCTTTCTTGTCTCTGGGAGGTGTCACTGCGGTCACCCCCCATGTCGTGCAGTTGTTTTCTTGTCGTTCAGTTGTTTTCTTGTTTGATAGCCCCTTGTACTGTCGTTACCGGACAATTTTTACCATTCGGACAGACGGTCGTTTGTTGTTCTATTTGACTCTAGTAGAGGTCCTTTAATGAAGTCCTTTGGATGTGGTGTGCTCTTACCTCCCTCGCTGGTAGGAATCTTACTAACTGGATAATCTTGCCAGGGCAGAACCACAGTGAAACAACCTTGTGGACTCCCAGGGGTTCTAGCTGTGGTTCTGCCCTAGTGGTGCGGCGGTTCTCCCTGCTGACCGGTCAACCTCTGGTTAACCCCCCTCGGGTCTCATTAAAATTGCCGTGTTCGCCCGTTACTTGCGTCGAAACCACCCAAATGATGTTGGCGTCTACGGTCACAATTGTGGCAACCGTGGCGACCAAGTACCTCATTTATCTAACATGAAAAACATACCCCTAAGGAAGATCGCACAGCATCAGGCATTTTTGCTTCTCCGGTGACAGGGATGTTCCGTAAAACCCGTCCCTATTCTCGCTTGGTGACTTTTCACAAGCCAATGAAGAGTTCTGATTGGAAAATGGCTGACGAAAGGGGAAATTTCGAATGTGCTTTCCCATGTGAGAAGGAAATTTTGTGCGTTTTAGCAGTCGGTTGGCGCCTACTTATCGGTCATTTCTCCAAGTAAGTATGCCCGCTCCTTCGTGTGGACGTGGTGAGTGGCGGCTGACGTCTTCCACGTGTAAAGTCACTTTTTTTTTTTTGGAGATCTGATCTGTGACTCTGCGAGAGGTTCATAACTCCCTGGAAAGCGCCGGGAATACGGCAGCATGTCGAGCCAGCCCCCCCTCTTTTATTCATCGTGCATTTCCTACCGTTCGGCGCCCAATGGAAGCAATGAGGATGCTTAACCCTCGGACATGAATCCGCTCATAAAATTGTACCAAGGGTTTCCAGCAGGGCTCTTTGATATGCACCGTCTTTAACGCACTTGCTCCACCTTTGCAACTGGAGCCAAGCTAAGGGTAAATGAAGATAACCGACGACGGTCGAGAGCGTTGGCATGCGGTGTAGGGATCAAGGTGCGGGCAAAACCCTGTCTGCCTTGGAAGCGCGTGTTGGTGCTGACAACCAGGCACTTCGCACATCTCTGATCCAACTGAAACTCAGTCATAAACGGGGGAATGGATTTCATGACCTTATCGGCCAAACTATTTTTTTCTCCTTGTTGATTGACACGAGGTGGGTTCTAACGATCCCCTTGTGGATTGGAGTGCTTATGATGTGGCAGAAAAACGGCCCGAGATCTGTGGATGGGGTGAGTGGATCTATGACCGGGTCTTTTCTACCTCTCGCTAGTGGTGTGAGGTGTGGTTGGCTGCCACTCTGTACTCGGGTAACACTGATGGGTCTGTCTTTCATTCCGTGTCCATGACCATTCTGTCGGTGCCCCACGTCTGTGAGTTCGGTCTACCAGTGGGTGGAATTTGAATGACTGACTAAATGAGGTTGCTGACAGCCAACGGTGAATGCAGGGGGCTGGGCGAAGACTGAAATTATTTTTCAAGGGAGGAATGCGGCCGACGACGTGGTGACTTCTCTTTTCCCAGGCCCGTGCATACTTGAATGCTCGCCGGGCGACGTTTCGCGTTCCCCTCACCTTCCCCCCAGCTTCTCTGCGACCAGCCCGAATACTGGACTCGCCTGTGTCACTCGCTGACCTATTTGCGGGGAGGCGTTTCGGGACTCTCCATGTTGCGTGCGACGCCAAGCTCAGCAGAGTGCTGAGAGCGCACTCTCCCCGGTCACATGGTCGAGTTTCGATCGTTCTGTCTTGACGACGCCCGGGAATGTAAGAATGACGCGGGACGCCCGCCCATGCCATACTGGACCCGTTTATGACCTTCTTGCTAGGAAGGCTCGAGATGGCAACCAGGTCGTCGAGTCAGCCATTTGCCACCGATCGTGGTTCCGGCGCTCGCGCTCGGCCAGCTGACAAGACCGCTGACTTGCACGACTCTACTTGCAAGGTTTTGGTTTCCCGCCGGTTGTCGATGGCGCGAACCGAGGTTCTCGCTGGTCCTGCGATGGATGGCCGTTAGGTTACTCCCTTGGGGGGATCCGGAGCCCCCGAAAGGACCGGTATGGTCTCCTGGCCGCGACTCCAGCTCTACTGCTGCCCTCGGGTACACAGATTTTGCGTCTTTGTCACCGAGACACGGCCGCTACGTAGGCCGGCGAGGGGAGCGCGCAGCCATGTCGATGGCAAAGACGCGGATGACGGCCACATGCTCTCCATTCCCGCGGGCATCATTCATTGCAAGCGTTATCCTTGAACCTTTATGTGATGGAACGTTTAGAGTTTAGCAGGCGTTCCCTCGTCCAGCGGATCTCTCCGTTGTTGCGGTGGAATGACGATATCAGTATCCACTTTAGGATCTTGCTCCAATTCCGCCGCTATTCGCTTGCCATATCCTTCGATCGGCGCATGTGTAACATTCTTTTTTTAATCCTTGTTTGTTGTCCGATAGGGCTCGAGAACCCTCTGCTGGGCGTTACATGTGGATGGTGTCGTATGTGGCAGGCGTCGGTCATTAGTGTCAACAACTATGGGGGAATAGACGTGTAACTATCATACTCGTCCGCTGGGTTTGTCCGGTAGCACGTAACGTCCGATAGCTTGCCAGCTCTAGACGACGATAGCATTGCAGACGTGCTGCCTCGCTCTGCTATTATTGTACCTGGCTGCATACCCACACCTCGTTCCAGCGGTCCAGCGGGCTTAACACGCAACGCAACCCCCATTACTACTATGGCTGGACACCAGTTGCATAATGGACATCCAATGCAAACACTCGTCGAGCATGCATCACTTCTTGAACATAGTGTACTTATGTAGATACAGTCATGATTGTAATCAAAGAGGTGTGGTATGTCGATTCAAAGTGGTCTCAAAAAGTAATATGTATGGGACTTCCAGCCCTGGATCCCGAAAGATCTGCTGGCTCAGATTCTCTGAGGTGTTTTCCAGACGTTCAACAGACCTGAACCAAAATTCAGAGGCAAAATCACGCAGCATTGGCCAAGAGCAGCACGGTTTGCACCCCGCTGTGCCACGTTCGGCAGGTGGCCAGTGCAGAATACGTGCGTTTTCGGTCCCGATTAGAAACAACGAACAATATTGAAACCCAGAAACTCAAAATAGGATCAATAAGAGTCGGTCGCGGCGACTCGTCATTGGTCAGCGATGATCGGCGCTGAGCGGACCGATATCTGGGTTGTTCGTCGCCTGGGTCGTACTTCCATAGAACACATAGTAGCAAGAAGAGGTATTGAATTTTTTCGAGTCGGACGCCAACATATCGACAACCTCTAAAGGATTCAACCCGAATCTGGTTGTCCTTACGAACCATCAGGTCCTAGGCACAGTCGTTGCTGATGTGCTTCGAGTTTTGTACCTAGTCTCACAATGCAAGGTACTCACACTGCACATCCGCATCTTTCCATCACTGCTCTGTATGGAGGCTGTTCGTTCTCGAGAAGCAGACAATAGGAGGGGAACAGTCCTTCAATTGGGCGATTGACGCAAAGACAAGCGGTCAAGAAAGTAGCGACACGGCAGAACAAAAAGGAATACATACGAAAGGCACATACCCTACAAATTCATGTCACTCAATACTCGACTGCATCTTCATCGTCGGCCCGCATACCGCCCGAGTCGTCTTTGCGTTCGGACTCTGCGGATTCCGGTTCGGGCCTTATTTCTTCGTCCACTTCCATATCAGCATCTGGTTGTGGTGCGGACTCGCGCCTGGATTCCTGAGGCTCTTCGACCAACTCCTTGTCACCACCCTCTTCTTTTGGGGCTTGCTCGCGTTCGTTCTTGCGACGAACGTCCTCTTCGGCGACACGTCGTCGAAGTTCCTTGATCTCTTCGATACCGGCGGCACGCTCTTCACGGAAAGCCGCCCACTCCTTCTCAGCTGCCTCAGTAACCTGTCGAATGTAAACCCATGTCAAAATTTGAAAGGGACGATGGTCGGAGGGTGTTCCGGACAACGTACCTCTACCTTTCGATGTGCTAGGAAAGCCTCTTGGGCAGCTGTCAGGACAGCCGGAAGGTAGTACAAGGGTGGTGGATGAGAACGCGAGGGCGGTGCAAGTGGATTAGTCGAAGGAGGTGGCGGTGATGCATTGGACGGTGGGATGATGTCGGTCGTCAGCAAGAAGCTACTTAATAGCGGAAGTCGTATACGTCGAAGTTTGTACTAGAAAAGTGGGTGCTGCATGTGAACACGAGGTAGGCTACGAAAACCCAAACGGACATACGAGGGAGTCTTTGAGCTGAAGCTCTTCTTCTTTTCTGTTGGCGGTGGTTTTGTCCTTCTTGGCTTCTTCTGCTCGCCTGACAGAGTCAGTCTCTTTGCGTAGCTTAGCTTGTAGTCTCTGTTCAATCAGCTGTCTTTTTTTTGCCTGAGGAGCTGGTCATCAGTCGAATGGCGGGTGAGCGGACAGGAAGAGACAGACGGATTCGCTCGCGTTCCTCTCCTTGTCCTCGATCTTGGCCTTGTTCAACGTGCCGAGTACAATACCAAACATGCTTTTACCACGTTTGCGTTCACCGGACAGGACGGTGAGGTCAATCTTGGGACGTCTCTTGTTCGTGGTGGCCATCGCCGCCGGGGCTGTTGGGGGTTCGTGCATCTTGGCATCCTGGGATTCCACCTGCACTTCCTGAGCAGATCTATGAGCCAGTCAACAGTGAATTTCTATTTTCATGGTAGTGGTGGTTGGATGGACTGACTCTTCTGTGGACATTTGGGTTTTTATCTCGTTCAAAGGTGTGTTCGCAACACCGAAGTCCTGGAAAAGGGAGTGTGTCGATTACGTAACCACGTTCGGTAATTAGTGGGTGCACCGTGCTCCACCACGACCACCAACCATACTAGGCGAGGATGCCTCCAAAGACTGCGAGACCCAGTGCTCCATGTAAAAAACAGCCGCGGAAAAAGCAGCCAGTTCTGCTTGAAGAACGGCTGAAGCGGCTGTTCGCATCGCTGTGTGCCCAAATCGAGGGTGGCCATTTCACCAACGCCGTCAGGACATGTAATAAGAGCGAGTGATTCCATTTCATCTCCATTCAGGAGTCACTGACACATGCAACGCGGTCCAGTCCTTCGTTTGCACCCTGCTGATACGGATGCACTTCAGACCAAACTGTTCCTGCTTCTTCAAACAGAGCAGTATGATACTGCACTGACTCTCATAGCCGATTCCACAAGTGGGAATGGCCCTGATTACACATTCGAGGAAGCATATGCAATGTATCGTCTTCATAGAGAGGCGGAGGCAGCCGCCGCCCTTGGAAAAATCAAAGGATCTGGAAAAGATCACCGAGGAGTGCTTCATCTCGAGGCTCAGTTGGTATGTACGAATCGCACCTGTCGATTTCTTCATACGAGATCAACGTCTGGTGACTTGCTGTGAACAGAATTATCGTCAAGGCTCGTACCAGTCAAGTCTCGATCTCTACAACGAGTTACTCGAAACCGCCGAGCCTGTGCGTTCTCGCATTGCCTATATCTTACCTTTCACTGATTGTCTTCCTAGCAATCGGAGGAACATTCTGATATTCTGACGAACCTCACCGCCTCACAGAAGCACCTCGACTTTATCAACACAGGCTTCTTGCATGCTCTTGACACATTACCCTCTTCAATCGCTTCCACGATCGAGACATCCCCACCGCCATCCGTTCAGCCCACTGCGCATTTGGCGCCTGCTAGTGCTGCGCTGACTCAACAGAGCCCTGGTGATTCTGAAATCGTCAACAAGAAGAATGTGCGGATGAAACGTGTGCCAAAGGGCGTGATTCCGGGTATCACACCTGCACCTGATCCAGAACGGTGGTTAAAGAAGAGTGAGAGATCGTCGTTTGGGACAAGCGGCAGGAAACGGAGAAATGCGGGGGGTGCAACGCAGGGCGTGGTTTTGGAAAATACCTCTGCGCAGAGTCACGGCGGGAAATCAACGGGTGGAGGAGGGACGTCGCACACCAAAGGCAAGAAAAAGAAGTAAATTAGATCGACATGTAAGACGGCTTACTCGATTTTGGCCTCCAACGTGCTGTTAATGATTTCTTTTTGCCTGACCCATCAGTTGAGATCGCGCTCTGGCGCCGCAAGACGTTATCTAATCCAGCCGTACTGCACCCCACCACGTGTCCGATCATACATGTTGGTCTTGGGCTTTCCGACACTCCCCGTCGCAGGCCTTGGGTTTCGAGCAGTGCGTTGAGTTCAGGATTCAAAGCTCTCGCTCATCGTAGCAGTATTAAGCATCACACTAGAGAACCATGCAGAAGCGCTTCCCGCGCGAAGAGTGGCTCAAATTGTCCGTCTGGCGCGTGTTGGGAACGAGGCTGTTGACGGTAATTCATGTCATCATTTCAATTACCTTTCCTTGGCCTCAACCCACTTTATTTAATAGTCCTTGAAGCACGTGGTCACCGAGTGTGCGTACATCTGACATTTCTGATGGCACGGCGCGACCCAAATGTCACTTTCCGCCCTGCTGACGGGAGCATAATGCGGACGTATTTACGACAGTCGGGCTGAAATTGACACCATAATAATCCGAGAATAGTACGACCTCCGCTCCAGAAGCCAGGTTTCAACCCTCGCATGTATCCCGTGACCGGACCTTGAGCATTCCCTTCATTCCTGCTCGCCTGTGCAGACAAGCAATGCATGATCCCTTTGGAAGAAAAGCGGCCTCGCGTCTTCCTGGCTGCAGGCCCCATTGTGACACGCGTGCTGGATGGCTTCTATCCGTTAAGCAATCCCCACCCTGACGCTCTTCGGCTCTGCTCGCCATGCGCCATGCACGCGCTCTCCGCGACTCACGCATACTATAAGACCTCGAAGCCCCCCCCCGTCTTTGTTCTCCCCCAGCATCTGTGGTTTCCACTTCATTCCTTGTCACTCTTCGAAATAAGCAACTCGACCATCATGACTGACGTCCTCGGTGTTCTCGTTGTTACCCGTAACGGTGGCCGGTATGAATTCCACCAAGATCCCAAGACCTACAAGCCCGGTTTTTCAGACAGTACTCCTTTCGGTACAGTAAGCATGACTCCCAGTCTCCGCTCGACAGATCCTCACATGTTCACCCTAACTCTCACAGGCCGAGTCTCACCAGCTCGGGGCTTTCCTTCGCTCGGTCTACCTGACTAGCTCATCGCCGTCCTTTATCGCCGGCATGAATCCGGATATCGTTGATACTAATGAGCTCCACATCCACGCCAAGGCTGGCGGTGAGGGTCCTGTGATCTTCGACTCCGCCATCGCCCTTCTCCAGGGCCTTTACCCCCCAAACCCAAAGAACAAGATCACTCTTGCAAATGGAACAACGGTCGCCGCTCCTCTCGGTGGATATCAGTACGTTCCTATCGAAACCGTGGAACCTGGAAACGACCGCTCTCTCGAGCCCTGGACTGACTGCCCGGTATGTTCTACCACGCTCTTGCCGCAAGGTCAGGGGATGCGAATTGATCCGTTGCTACGTTGTGTCAGGCTTTCCAGGAGCACATCTCGAATGTATACGCTTCCTCTGAGTTCAAGGCTACCGCAAAAGCTGCTGGACCCTTCTTCGGTGCTGTTCGCGACTACGTATTCGGCCGCGCCACGACTTTGGAGAACGTCTGGAACATCTACGACTACGTCAACACCCAGCTGACCTACAACCAGACCTACGCTCACCGTCTTCCTCCCACTCTCATCGAACAGGCTCACGGCTTTGCTAACTACCACGAGAATGCTCTCTTCTCCTCTAAAGAGCCTGGCGGTATTGGTAACTGTACGTCGGTCATAGCTGGATGCCATTCTAGGAGTTGGGACTGACCGTTGCTGGTGTTTAGTGGCTGGTCGCACTATCCTCCACTCGGTCATCCAATCACTCGAACGCATCGCTTTCAACGGCGACCCCCTCCAGTTCTTGTTGATCGAGACCTCCTACCACCCCTTCATTTCCCTCTTCCACATGCTCGAGCTCGTCAAGAAGGACCCCAAACTTGCCAGCATCCGTAAGTCCACGTGTATATATACGATCAGAGACCCACGAATACTGAGATGCAACGTTCATTCAGCCGACTTCGCTTCTGCCCTCGCCTTTGAGATCCGCCGCGGACCCCCTCCTGAGCAACGTGACTTTTTGAGGATCAAGTTCAAGAACGGCACCGACAACTTCCAGACCTACCACGCATTCGGCCACCAGGCGGACATCCCTGTCACCGAGTTCATCTACAGGATCGAGGTGGGTTCATTCATTACTATCATCCCAGCTCTTCACTCATTGACACCGGCTCCACAGAACTACGCCATCACTTCCCAGAAGCAGTGGGCTGCTGCATGCAGCGTTGGCTACCACGACCCCTACCCAGGGTACCTCCACATCGGCTCCAAGCAAGGTGCCAGCTCGACCGTCTTCGCTGCTTGCGCCGCCATCCTTTTCGTCGGTGTCTTTGCCCTTGCCAAGTACACCAAGCGTTTCCGTGCAAAGAAGCAATACATCCACCTTGCTGACGACGAGGTGAGCTCGTGTTTCGATCATGAGAACTACAATTACGGGACCACCACCGCGAACTTCAGGTGGTCTCGGCGGGAGTTTGAACTCTATTGATACTTGGCCCACTCATGCAGGCCCGTGTTGCCACTCAACAAGTTGCACCCATGGCTGAGAAGACTCGTCGCCTCTAAGGGTTTATATTTCAGAGAGTTGGTGTCGAGAGGAGGGGTGGGATGAGATGGGTAGATGATTGGCTTTGCTTCTTCCAAGTCTCGGTCCATTTGCATTGATTCACACGGATTTTCTTGTCTTGTCTTGTCATGTCTTGTCTTGTCTCGATTTTGTCCATTACACATGTTTGTAGATTGTTCAATAGGGACTGGTACCCTTGTCATTGCAATCGTGCTCTTTACACTTTGCGCTAGAAGATGGACTCGGACGGCAAGGCTGGACTCGCCTCATTCAAGTTGATCGATAAGGCAAACCACTAACCAGCGACGTCCAGAGCTTCCTCTGACATCTAAACTTGTCCCAACGACGAGCCTGCTAACGCATGGATCATGATTCTTCTCGGGATTGCCTCTGTTTGGTCTGTAGAAAGACTGGCCACATCGTAGAGAAATGTTCTCGGTATATATGGCAGTGGGAACATCCAGGATCAACCTGCCCGCCCGACGTCGAACCCACTCGCCCATCCCCTCCCTTCAACCCTTTCCCTACCATCGAGGGGTCCACACAAGCGTTGTGTCAGCGATGCAGCCAACTGAACGTTGCGCTAAGCAGGATCGCGAGTCATCGTCCCTTCGTATCGAGGGATCTCGATGAAGGTCATTCCAAGAGGGCGACCAAGAAGACGACCCAGATACCTCCCCTCGGTCCTGTTCTGTCTCTCCGGT
>JBBPNN010000056.1:0-64290 GCA_038090935.1 Hortiboletus campestris
AATCGCCTCGTCCGGACTCTCTTCGTCTCCGACTGTCGTATGACACGCAGAGAGATATGCAAACTCTGGATTCTTCAAATCGCACCCGATGATGTGTTGGATCGTAAAGTGTCCGTCGCGCAGAGCGAATGCGGACTCGAATGGCTTCTTCGGGTTTGGGAGACCATGACACGCAAGGTGCACCCAATCGTTCTTGCCGAGCTCTTCAACGACCCTGGGAGCGCACGATTCCTCTCCATCTATGCGCGTGAATGTGGCGGGCCCATCGACGCGCAGACCAATATTGTCCAGTTCCGCGCCTACCGACACCACTTCACTCTCGCCAACAGCTTTGGCTTGGCCGATGGCGATGAAGCGCTTCCGTTGAATTGCAGAACTCGACGGATCACACCGTCTAGCACGAATGAGGGCAGCCAAGGTTGGGGTGTAGGACGAGATGTATATATCCGTGAGGTTCTGTTGACCCTTCCTATAGGGACCAGCGGCGTGCAGCGGAAGCACAGAGAACTCGGCGGTGGGACGCCACCAGATGCGTGATTGAGACGTATGGATCGTCTGGAGGAAATCGACGATGAGCGAAACGACCTGATCCCAAAGTTTGCGTAAGAAGGCTGCGAGCTCTCTCGACACATTCAACCCTTTTTGCGCGCACAGTCAAGGTATGGAGCTCCGTCGACAGGTCTCGAACGCCATCCTGTGTGATGTGCGACTGAATATGGACCGGGTCGCGATCAAGTAAGACAATGAGTGCGTCACAACTATACTTGCTCGCATTGACGATGATGACCGGTCCCCCACTGGCCGCACGTTGGAGATCGGGGAAGAGCGGGAGAAGAAGGAAACGAGAGAGACCAGGTAGCTCGCGAACATTGGTCACAACACTGTGCATTGCGAGGTTGAGATGGCACAGGCGCTCATGCTGATTTGGACCAGGTGAATTGATGGCATTGCGAATGAGCAGGGCGAGCCGCGTGAAATCGTCTGCCAGCGTCTTTCCTGCTGGGTTAGATGTGACGAGATCATCAAGGGGGGAACGGAGGCGGATAAGCTGGTTCCAAAAGACACCCCGGCCCTGTTCGAGGAGCTCGACTGCATGGGCAAGAGCACATTCATGAAGACAGGCAGAGAACGCATCCATTGCGAGTGACGATGTGATGTGCTTGAGGATGGCAAGATGTTGGGGTAATGATGGCAGAGTAGCCAAATGTTGAGTGAGTAATCGAAGAGAGGTTTCGTATGCGAGAAGTATGGTGGGATGCTTGAAATATTGTGCCATATGAATCCATGCTCTGGCGGCGGAGAGATCGGTGGAGGAAGCAACTTGGGGCACATGTGCGAGTTGAGCGCATAGACTGAACACCTCCTCTTTATCCTTCAACTGCCTCGAATGCGTGAACTGATCACGAAGGTGGCATGCAAGATGGTTCAAAGACGTCGACCGATCTGGGTGTCCTTGCGGGCGAAGGTCGAGGGCTTCTCGGCCGAGGACAATGGACTCGTCGAGGTCTTTCATCCCCCCGAGCTGCTGATGCCGAGTGGAGAGCCTAAGCGCAAGGTTGTTTAAAGCCATCGACCGATTTGGGTGTTCTTGCGGGCAGAGGACGAGTGCTTCTCGATTGAGGGCAATGGCCTCGTCGAGGTCCTGCATTCTCCCGAGCTGGTTGTACCGAGTGAAGAGAACAACTGCAAGGTTATTCAAAGGCATCGACCGATTCCGGTGGCCTTGCAGGTGGAGGTGGAGTGCTTCTCGATTGAGGACAATCGCCTCGTCGAGGTCCTCCATTCCCCTGAGCAGGTTGTGCCGAGTGCAAAGATGAACTGCAAGGTTGTTCAAAGACCCTGACCGATTTGGGTGGCCCTGTGAGTAAAGGTTGAGTGCTTCTCGATCGAGGAAAATGGCCTCGTCAAGGTCCTCCATCCCCCCGAGCAGGTTGTGCCGAGTGCAAAGACGGTCTGCAAGGTTGACCAAAGACCATGATCTATATGGGTGTCCTTGCGGGCGAAGGGCAAGTGCTTCTCGATCGAGGATAATGGCCTCGTCGAGGTCTTCCATTCCCCCACACTGCTTGTACTGAGCGGAGGGAACATTTGCGAGGTTGTTCAAAGATGACAACCGATCTTGGTGGCCTTGCGGGGAGAGGTCAAGTGCTTCTCGACCAAGGACAATGGCCTCATCAAGGTCCGCCATCCCCCGAGCTGGTTGTACCGAGCAGAGAGATGATCTGCAAGGTTGATCAAAGACGACGACCGATCTGGGTGTCCTTGCGGGCAGAGGTCGAGTGCTTCTCGACCGAGGACAAAGGCCTCGTCGAGGTCCTGCATTCCCCCAAGCTGGTTGTACCGAGCAGAGAGAACAACCGCAAGGTTATTCAAACACATCCACCGATTTCGGTGGCCTTGCAGGTGGAGGTTGAGTGCTTCTCGATTAAGGACAATAGCTTCGTCAAGGTCCTCCATCCCTCCGAGCTGCTTGTACCGGGTCAAGAGACCACCTGCAAGGTTATTCAACGACATGAACCGTTCAGGGTGCCCATGTGGGCAAAGGTCGAGTGCTTCTCGGTCGAGGATGATGGCTTCTTCAAAGTCGCTCGTCGCTCCAAATTGGTTGTAGCGATCATGGAGGTGAAATGCAAGGGAAACAAGAGAGACAGATCGCTTGGGGTGGCCTGGTGGGCAAAGTTGCAGTGCTTCGCGATCAAGGCCGATCGCCTCCTCGACGTCACTCCTCCGCCCTCCTTGCTTAAACTGGGTGACGAGAAATTCTGCCCGTGAATGCAACTGTTCAACTGGTAGGCACGTCATTACAATGTTCTGTATATGGGTCAGAAAGACACAAGTACCTTCTGAATCCATACTGGATCGTCGAGCTAGATTCAACACGGTGGTTTGGGAAGACGCTGGTATGTGGCGTGCAGGCGCGGGGCGAGTACCGAAAAGGCAACAATGCACTGGTCCTATCACACCCACACCACGTGGACGCTGTGTTCAGCGGGCGCCAATTTCACTCATCGCAAAGTTACCTGCACCCTGCTCCTTCGCCCCGTTGGAAACACCCTCTCTTCTTCGGTCACCGCCTGTGCCCACTACTAAGGGATGTAGGAGAAACGGGACGGCATGTCTTCATGAGGTTCCCAACTTTTACATTCCATGACGGCTAGATCGCGATCGTCGTCTTTGGAAACAAATCCCTTGATGTCTGTTCCGCCAGTTTGATCCCCGTCGCCTCCTCGGGTGTTAACTGCCAGCATACCCTCCAGGTCGCCACCGTGAACGCACCCTATGATACACCTGTCCAACACACCCTGCATTTGTGGTTCATTCCGAGTGACGTGGCCCTGTGCGCTGATGAAGCAAACGAGTCAAACGCCAGTTGGGACCAGATGGTGCGGCTTACTTCGTGGTAGTAGGTGTAGATGGGGAGCCTTGTAACACGATGCAGCCATGGTACCGCGGACATATGACTTGGGCGCACTCGACGAGTTCATTTGCTCCGAGATGTCACCAGAGGGTGCAAGTGCAACACGAAATAAGGCATGGTGATGCTGTTGGGCTATCGGGAGCGAACACCTTTGTATTGGCCCCATTCCCAAACATTATGGTACGACACTCACCCCTCGACCACTTCTACGAATCAGCTATTCGCTTGGCCAGGTTCCGAGTTACAACGTATGGGAGAGGATAGACACGTTCGAGTGGTGTTGGTAGATGACCTCGTAGCAATAACCTATGCGTGGTCAAGCACAGGGATGATGGATATGGCAATTGTGAAAACTAGGAAAAAAGCCTGATGGGAAAGGAATATTTAAACGCTATCCTGAACAGATCAGAGAATTGGGCATGTACCTTTGTCCCATTCGTGTGCGAGGGGCGGAGTGTCGTCTATCATTTGCATCAAAGATGCCTGTTGTCAGGGTGATGATGAACTCAGTGACGCGTGACGCCGCGCCTGTTACGACCATGGGTAAACGAAGCCAGTCGACACGCCAGCGAACATTGAGCAGAAGCGAGTGCCGTAGTAGGTGGCGCAATACTCGTTACCCAAGGAGTCGTTCATAGACTACATCGAGTACACCAATCTGTCGAGTCGGTCATAATGCAAGGGTGAAACCAGAACGACACAGACACACCTACCATGATTAACATACAAGAACGAGGACACGTCGCTGGTGTAGGGCAAAAAAGTAAAGGAAGCACGCGGGGATCTGATCGCGGAGACTTGATGACTTGCAACATGTGAGAGGGAACGGAATGGAGTTGCCAATTGCTCGCGTCCCGCATCCTCGGAGCCAGAGATGAATAGCAAGAACAGGTCTTTGTTGGCACCAATAACACCATAGGGCGCTTCGGAATGTCTCTCGTATGGTGACCGTGCATTGATAAGAACGCGCACAGTGTCGTGTGCGTGAGCAAGCGTTGGTCCTGCAACATCGTCAGAAACCCCGTGTGGTCTAGTTTTCTGTCGGGACGCACTGGCATCGTGTTGGACTACGTCAATTACGCTACAAATACAACCGGCGTGAATGTGAAAATTGTCGCGAGGATACCAGATCAGTTGCAGGGTCGCGTTGTGAATGGGCCTCATCCAAGGCAGAAAAGGAAAACGCACCTTGAAGGCTTGAACGTGAGCGTATGTATGTATCAAGATTCAAGACTAAGCACCTCGACGACATCTTAGCCCTACGCGGGCACTGTAAGACGACATCATTTGATTTGAAGTATAGATCTGGCTTGGGCACGATGTGCCCCAGACGCTTGGTTGTTAATAGGGTACGGCTAAAAAGTCGTTACTTTTACATACAACTTGTTACGGTGACTCATCGCTGGGAACTTCCGAGTCAAGTCCCACTGGCACCGCCACCAACTTGTTTCTATGTACGCGCGAAACTAATTTGGCATGATCGTATGCGTCCCTCACGACCGCGTACCATCGTCTCGACTAAGTACATCGTGTCTCAACCGACATGAGCCCACGGATGGCCTGGTCGTTTTGGGGACACGATGGAGTCACCACATCGGACTTGCCTTTTTTTATTCAGTTGGTATTCCAACATCGTAGTTATAATTCAGTAAACAAAAACGCATGCATAGTGATGTACATGGCCCGGACAAGCCGTGTACATCACTACGCATGCACGAAGGGGTAACTCACGACAGCAGAACTTCTTCCAGTACTCCCTTGACCCTTTCGTCCCCGATCACCCATCGACGAGTACCACCGAATCCAACACCGAAAACCCAGCTGCCACCCCTCCCTCATTGCTCTCCACCCCTTTCGTCCGCATCAACCACCCCACATCACCGCGTTCCTTGCGTACGACGCCCGCCCCGTCGTCCTTGCCAAATAACGCCCAACTAAATATGCCCAATTCGGATATAGTCTCTACCCTGACCAACTTTGCTCGCTCTTCATCCTCATTCATTCTTGCTACACCTGCACCAGACACAGCACGCACGAGATAAGATCCGACCCCAGCCGGGGGTACGATCAACGCCATCGCAATCCATGCACTTCGTTCCTCCGCAGAAAGTACCTTCAAAAAAGCAGGAATGTCTCCCTTGTAGACGTTATTTCCACCACCTTCGCGTTGTGGTTTGAGCACGAGTTTATCGGCGTATCGACGGGCGAGTGCCGTCCCGAGGGGTTCCCCAGGTTTCCTCTCGACGTCTGGAAACGACGTAGAAAGAGCGGGTAGGTCCTTTGTATCGAGCGCCCACATAGGCATCCATGTCTCTCGAAGCTCCTCCACGGCAGAAGTGGCAGTACTCGGCTCCAAGGAGGCAAAGAACCGCTCGACGACGCCAGGCTGGCTCAGTGCTTCCTGTACTTTTTTCCCGCCTGCCAGTTGAAGGGGTATAGTGGGACACTTGATCGCGCGGCTTCGCTCGAGGGTGAGACGTGCTGTCCAGTGTGCCTCTGTGGGAAAGTCGGTTGGGGCGTATCCTGCACGGAAGTAGACCGTCGATATTTCGATCGGGTGGGAATTTGGGTTGGAGGGGATGATGATGAGGAGGGTACGGGTGGGACCAGAGAGGGATGCGGTCGTAGCGAGCTCGAGGAGTGTTTGTCGGACAACGCGGATGGCATGTCTGGTGGTTGCGTAGGATATGGGTGTGAGCGGCACGTAACAGGCGCATATATGCAGTCATGGTGAGTACAGACGTACTTTTCTAACAATTCATATTCGAGCCAACGTTGGTCAAAGACGTTTTGTTCGTTTGGCTGAACGACAAACAGGATATATGCGCTATAAAGAGGTGAGCGGGAGCAGAACAAGGAGGAAATCGTCCCACTTTGGCACACCGTATGCTTTGTGTGCTTCGGCGAGGCCGTTCGCCAGTCCCGAGATGGTATCGTTTTTGGGAAAGTTCTCCGGCTTGAGGTGAGGCGATATGTGGTAGTAATCCGTCAATGCGTAGAGGTATCTAAAACAATCAAGCCTTATCAACTCTCACACATCATATTGAGATGGCCCATACCTGTGCAACGCAGCGACCTTTTCGGAAAGCGAGCCAAACGAGGAGGATATCGTATTAAATTCTACTTGTTTAAGACTGAGCACGTGTCCTTGGCCAGTATGGAGGAGATAGTCTGAGCGAAAGAGACCGAAATGCAGGGGCTGAAAGCCTCTTTGAGCGAGTCGGCTTTACGCAACGCGACGGACCATTCACCTGAACGATCCCTTCTTCCCTGATCTCCTTCCAGCCATTCCACAATCTCCTCACGAACTCGTCTACCTGCCCGACACCAACCTCTGCGCCCATCACCCGATCCAGAAAATCGTCGTCGGTAGCGACGCGCGCGTACAGGTTGTTATATACAGACTGCAATCTCTGTGCTTTCTGGAAGAGAGCACGTGGCACGGGGGCAGGTATGAGCGACATCGGGGCGTAGATGACTGAGGAGGGGGAAAGAGGTTGGGAAGGGGTGGGAGGGAGGTAGGCGAGGCCGTGTGCGAGGGCACAAGTGGTGGCGTGGTGTATGAGGGCAGCGAGCTGGATGTCGGTGAGTTGCGGTGGCCATTGCGAGAAATCAAACGAGCTCATCGTCAGCAACAACGAGGTTGGTGCCGCGAATTACGGATAAGAGTGGTATCACGTGATATGAGGAACCGATCATCGATAGCATCACCCTGCTCCTGTCCCCCTCGACTTTGACGATGGCAGCAGCAAGGAAAGCATACCATCTCTCCACCTGCCAGTACAGCTGAAAAATAAACACAGGTCTCTCGCCACCTGCATCTTTTGCAAGATCATCAAAGGTTCGTCGTACCTTCACCCGTCTATCTTATAACCATCATGACCACCCCACAGGCGATATACCAAGCTTCAAGCTCGTCGAGACTGGGCTTTCGTACGTACCGTATCCATATCTCTTCTCCCAAACAAACCCCAACCTAGTGACCTGTTCTAGATACGCGTTTCTCGACATTGGCCCAATCTCCAAAGGTCATGCTCTCGTCATTCCCAAAGGTAATCATGCCTTCACAACGGTCCCGCAGCTGACCCTTGATCAATGGAACAAAAACACCAGACCACACCGTGAAAATGCACGAGCTTTCTGACGAATACCTCGCTGACGCACTCCCCATCGCCAAGAAGATCGCTCTCGCACAGGGGCTCGAGAATTACAACATTCTTCAGGTCTATCCGCCTTTCCTCTCCTATCTGTTCATTTCGTTTCCACTCACACGCTGCACCTGACACGCAGAACAACGGACGCCTAGCACACCAACAAGTGGACCACGTCCATTTCCACGTCATCCCAAAGCCCAGCGAGACCGAGGGCCTCGTCCTTGGCACCGAAAGCTGGCCCGCACAGAATCCCTCTATGGATGACCTCAAAGCATACCATACCGAATTAGTCGGAAAGCTGGAAGCCTTGGGTAAATTGTAGGACTACGATCTGTAGATTGTCGAGAGATTATATGCTGTCTGATAGTTCATTATGTTGGATGGACGATATATTCGTCGTCCCTCTCAGACGTTCAAGTTGTCTACTATCAGTCAACGTGCTCTTTCTTCTAGCCAAGTTCACAGGCTCCGCCGATATTCTCGAGATCAAACCAGTTGCTTATCAGCAAGATGTCCACCTCGCCTGCGAGCTACACAATGTAGTAGCAGTGCGGAGTCATCGCTAAGGAAGAACAGTAGCGCCGCAAAAATGTCATTGCGAATATATAGTGGGATAGCGTTTTATCAGCGCCACCGTCTGAGGTGCGGCTAGTCATTGGCCAGAATCACAGGTGCCTCAGTTCTTCGTGTGATTTTCGGGTTGGACCAGACGGACATGAAAAATAACGCACTTTGATGAATCAATGATGCGCCTTACCACTGCAAACGTTCAAACCGCAACCTCGGACATGAAAAATAACGTACTTTGATGAATCAATGATGCGCCTTACCACTGGAAACGTTCAACCCGCAGCATCATGAATTTGAATCATGTTCGAGTCTTCTAATAGTGCCGTTAGTCAGGATCACATCGACCTCAGTACTTCGTGATTTGAGATGCGCCTTCTGAAAGAATGTCCAATCATTGCAAATAGTAAAACAGCGTATTATCAGCGTCGCCGTCTGGGGTGCGGCTAGACACTGGCCAGAATCACGGTCCGGGGTACCTCAGTTCTTTGTGTAAATTTCGGGTTGGACCAGACGGACATGAAAGATGACGCACTTCAATGAATCCGATCGGATGCGCTTTATGAAAGAATGTCCAACATTGCACTGGCAAATGGTAAAACTGCGTATTATCAGCGTCGTCTTATGAGGTTAGTCTGGCCCCGCCGATAAATACGCAATCTCTCACCTTGCGCCCGAACGAAATTTACCAGACCATCTATCGGCTTGCCTCATAAAGCGGTCTGGTCACCACACTAGTCTGAGGTGCGGTTAGTCATTGGCCAGAAGCACGGGTACCTCGGCTCTTCGTGTGATTTTCGGGTTGGACCAGACGGACATGAAAGATAACGCACTTCAATAACTCGGAATCCAAGGTGCGCCTTACTAAACAGTAAAACAGCGTATTATCAACGTCGGCGTCAGAGGTGCGGCTAGTCATTGGCCAGAACCACGGGTACCGGTACCTCGTTCTTCGTGTGATTTTCGGGTTGGACCAGACGGACATGAAAAATAACGCATTTTGGTGAATCAATGATGCGCCTTACCACTGGAAACGTTCAAACCGCAGCATCATGAAGTTTTGAATCATGTTCGAGTCTTCTAATAGTGCCGTTGGTCAGGATCACGAGTCGACTCCAGTTCTTCGTGTGATCGTCCATTGGTAGAAGCCCAGACCATGAACTGAAAGTATTTAATAGTGGATTCCTTGTCAGAAATCAGCAGTTCGAATCCACTATGGGTCTATTCTACGCCTACCTCAAGAATGTCAGTAACTGTCCACCTGCTAGTCAGAGTCGCCACTAACCTAGACGAGACAGTCGCCTGATGATATCATTTACCGATACCTCATCACCTTCGTCAACCGTGACGCAGCCGATGAGTGGTGGAGGATGATATCCACCGCTCCTAGCCCCTTCACTGCAAACATCCAACGGATTTCCCCCCAGTTCTACACCCAGAACGCGAACTTGGTCAACGTCGTCACCACCTCGTTCCTCCGTCCCGATTTTGCTCCCCCCAAACAATTCCTCGATAAGATGTTCTTTACGCTGCTCAACGACAGGGATGGAAGAATTATCTCCGTCGCTCCACCGCTCAATATCACGGACCACATCAGTGGCAACTGGTGAGTTTCGTGTCGTGAGGATCTGTTCGATGTTAGACTGAATATCTTTCCAACAGGTACTTCATACGGTCCCAAACTGACACGCAGAGGTACTGGTACTTCCGTGGCGACGGCGAATGTCTCGTCTGTGGAAACACAGCATGTGATTCCGTACATGTTTCGACCCAGTTTCGCTCGAGGTTCTGCGTACGCGTCAGCGGCGACTCTGTGCCAAAGAACTTCGTCGTGATTGGAAGTGATGAGGTATTCATCTTGGCGTCCAAAGATTACACCCTTCGTATCAACGATGCGGGGGAACTAGTGGGAACGAGGAACCCAGGAGCAACCACAGACATAAAGTTTCGCGATCTCAAGAATAGGTTCTGCACCCAGTCAGAAAAACTGGAAAACGGCAAAGTGATCTGCGATGTTGTGGCGGTTGAGAGGGGTTTAGGACAGGCCTGGGAGCTGGTTGATTGAAGCTCAAGGAGCATCAGCAGTTCGGAAGTCAGCTCAATTGTAAGATAAACTTGAAGAAATGTTGGTTACGTAAGATCGTGATGTTGTCGCCTCAGTGCTAGTGACTTGTACAATGTATCTGTGAATGTCGCTCTTGATGTCGCTATTATTGACGTGACAGTACTGCAAATGAGGGACAGATGCCGGAAATCACTGGGAGAGCAGCACCGCGAGAATGTCCAATTCGGAAGTACTCGAGGACGTAAGCAGGTACTCAGCGGCCGAGGTTTGCGGCATATTCCGAGTCTCTCTCGTTCAGCAGGTGTTCCATAAGTTAGTGGGTGCCAGTGTCCGGTATAGGATTCTGTGAGTTTGGGTTAGAACATATGTCTGATACCACTGCGTGGCTCGCGGGTCTATCACGGATTACGATCTGCTGATCATTCTTGATCTGCAGGTTGGCCCCGCTTCCTTGCGAGATCCCTTGCGTTTAGAATGATCGTCTTTGCAGTCAAAGTGTCGCGGGACTGAACAGACATTATAATAGTCGTTGCATGAGAGCTGTTTTGAAATGGACGCCCACTTTCGCTCCTATATTGTCCCAAGGCTTCCTTGGCTGTGTAGTCTCGGGTCGCTGCATCCGAATGGTTTTTGCGCCTTGACAGAAGCTCGGAAGCTTCCATTCTAGGAAGTATTCACACACTAACGTCGGCTCGATACTCGTACGGTGACCATGGCCACAGCAAGGCAAGCAAACAGAACAAGCATATCTATCGATCACATCGCTGACAGTAAAGATACCGCAGATCCCTCGCCACCTGCGCCTTTTGCAGGATCGTCAAGGGTAAGTTGCCTCCCCGCGCCAGCATCTACCCATACTCATACGGAACCCTTTGAACCTTGCAGACGAGACGCCCAGTTTGAAACTCGCCGAAACCGAGCTGTCGTACGTACAACGCCTTTCCTCTCGCGTGTAAATAAACTCCAGTCTGTCGTCGTAGATATGCATTCATACCCCTCCCTCCACTCACGGACAGCCATGCCCTCATCATCCCGAAAGGTAGGTAACGCTCCCTAACCACTCCCCTATACCCATCCCACCTCTGCCCGGCCACCAGACCATGCCGTAAAGATGCACGAGCTCCCCGACGAATATCTTGCGGACGCAATCGCTGTTGCCAAGAAAATCGCCATTGACCAGGGGCTCGAGAATTACAACATTCTTCAGGTTCGTTCACACCGCCCTGTCCCATTCTCTTTCCTGGTACCCAGGCACTCCGCTTCTCACGCTCATACAATTTAACACGCCGCACAGAACAACGGAAGGGTGGCATACCAAACCGTCGACCACGTCCACTTTCACGTCATTTCCAAACCTGACGAGGATACGGGCCTCGTTGTACATTGGCCCCCACAGGGATCCCCCGAGAAACTTGACGCTGCGCGTGCCGAAGTTTTCGCAAGGCTGGGGGCTGCGGGTAAAACCGCCTGTGAACCCCACCTCTTGAACTCTGTTTTAAGAGATGTATTTAGCCGTTAGTAACCCTCCTAGGATGTGAGCTTTCGGAATCTTTGGCCGCCCGTAATGACCCAGTAACGAAGATGTTACTTCCTGTCGTGCTCCGAAGCTATTTGGCATTCCAGGTACGACCATGTGGCAATCAGTCAGACAGGACCACAATGCATACATTCCTTGAGTGGCGATAAGAGACCCGGAACCCACAAAGGTCGTATTGGAAAGAGATCGATGCAGAGTTCCTTTGGCGAGTCCACGCGGTAGCACCGTCATAATTTACCTAGAACGAAGAGATGCCTATACACGGGCATCAGACATCTACGACAAAAAGGCAAAAAACCATTCAAGTTTTCTCTGCGATCGCTGATCGGTGAGTCATGTCGTCACGAATTTTGTCGTGTTCGCACTCAAGTACTAGTCAACTGACATGGTTCCAGAGGTCGTTCCCTAATTTCAAGGAACCAGGAAATTCAAGCAGTCTCTGATTCGGAGGCTGCCATGACGTGCATATGACTAATCTAAACAACCTCCACAGTGATTGGATTGGCTGGACTTTACTTCGCGGGAACACACAAATAGCAGCGACACGTGCTGATCCGCAAAGTTAAGTTATCCGAGGAAAGTTGGATCTGGAGTAAGCCATGCTGTAAGACCCTTTTTTGGATCGCCTAGATGCTTTCATCGGAGGGGATCTCAACAGCCACAAGCATCTAAGTATTCTTGAATTTCCACCCACGTTGCAGTTGCAGACGTGGGCCATATCTATCCTCGTAGATCGAGTGAGTGTCATACTGTACCTTGACTTGGCGCTCGCGAGTAGTCCTTGACATGGACAGCTCTCTGACCTGTTACTTAACATGGCTGTCATGGCCAGAGGACCAAGCTGACCGAACTCGAATTCAGTTCCGTTTACCGACGCTGTACACGTGGGACTCTGACTATGCACGGAGCACCGATTCACATCTAGAACCAGTAGTAATTTAATATATCTGCCATAACATAACACAGGCACTGACACACTTCGTTTCGCGCCTTTGTCTCTGTGGTTTGCTGATTCATCGATTCGCTGAACTTTCTGGTGGTTGACAATTCGCATCGCCCAAGTCTGTCTTCATCTGTGGATTTATGTTCGGCCTCGTGTTTACCAGCCGCTAGGCCTAGCGATGTTACCTACTTGCCATGTATATTTGCATGTGTTCGAATGAGGCCGACCAGCGTAGACACAAAACTTGAAATGCACATTTATCCTTAACTCGTTACCAACCCAACCATGATGTCAACATCTGAGTCAACGATATTCCTGCATGCCTACAGGCATGTAGTGAATACCTTGTTTGATGTCATTCTTTCCATGCTATGACTGCATCGACATATGTCAAATCTTGACGTACAAAAGTAACGCAAGAACTCACCGGTCGACGAGGTGATGCATTGCATCGTCTTGTGACATTGCGTCTCCAACACGAGGACGGCATAATAGGCACCGCGTCGATGCCAGACGTAATTCCTTGGCAGACAGCTCGACAGCCCGGATTGCAACCATATACTCGTTGCTGACGACCTGCCAGCGTGGTGACTCGGAACACGATAGTTGCCCAGTGTCACGACAGAAAAGCACATGCCGTAGCTATCGTTCCGCATGCCATGCTCAGTGTCACAGATCGCTCTGTTCGATCATCAGAAAGACTCACCGCATCCTTCCAACTGCCGATATACGAATTGTTGCAAACCAGGCACTTCAGTAGAACATTCAGGCGGTCCATATCTTCAACCGTGGCCACATTTGGATCTAGACCGCACGGACGGACGATGTAGGGAGCGTCCTCCAAGTATTTAACGCTGAACCGGTTCTGGATAGGCAATTTACGTTCCCACTTTTCCTTGCCTTGAAAGAGCGGGTCCGGGCGATGAAGCATGGAAAAAAATACATCGGGATGCCAAGTAAGAGTGGAAGAGGTATTAAACACTGCACAGGCCAGGCGTAGCTTGTCAGTGGGTGCTTAGAATGATTCCATAGGCGTTTCGCTGCTTGATGACACGGCCGGACCACTGGAAGCGCTTTTGCGAGATAATTGGGAAGGAATCTTGACCAACTCGGCAAGTTCAGCATCAAGCTGCTTCCTCCACTCGTCGACAAACACAGGGAGTTGCGCGAATGCAGATTCAAATGGCTTCTCGCCCATTCGAGTGCCTTCGGGAGCCTTGATGATGTCTCGAAAAGGAGGCAAACAACTGAGCTCGATCGGGTGTGGAAGAAGGTCGAAGGATGGTGTGTTTGATGACGGAGACATCACGTAGCTATTATATTCGGTCACCAATAAGTTTCGACCTGGTTGGTAAACAGTCTTGTCTATTCGTCGAGACCTAAAATCGTTCATGGTTTCGAGCCATTCGGGCCACACCCGGGCCCATTCTATCGTAGTAAGAATCAACACCGATTCATGGTTATATCGCGTGTTGAAACCTGACCTTTGTCGGTGAGCGGCTTAAATGTCCTGAAAAAGGATTCAGATGGGCAGGATTCTTGGATCTCATCATGTCCAAAGTATGCGATCTCAGGTCCATATCCGTACTCCTCGAGACGCTCGAAAATGCTACGCCAGGTTGATATGAAATCATAACTGTTCGAAAAGAACCTACTCTTCTTCTCGCTCTTGCCGGCGCAATTCTAGATCATCCCTGTGCTGTGATGCTATGTGCTCCTCCCACTTTTTGCATTTGCTTGCGTGCTGTTAGAAGACAATCAGGGGGCAAACGAAAGAGAAGAAATCAGGCGAACCCAGTGTATAGTGAAATGCTGTCCCTTCTTTTCGCTCAGAAATCGCTGCTTGTCGGAGGAGTGATTATACTCCTGGATAAACGAGTCCACTTGTTCTTTGTCAACCCACTCTCCTTTTTCTGTGGTATGTTCCAGCAGCGTGATGGCTCGAACAACAATGTCACATACTACCGTGCATGGTGAGATTTTCCACAGGGAGGACAAGTGTCCGGAGAATGATGTCGGGACATGAGGAAAGAAAGCGAAGCCTAGTTTCGTTTGCGAACCCAATGCTTGTACCAAAGCATCTATTAGACCCTACCGTCTGTTTCTGCAGTCTGGACAATACCTACGATGCAAGTTCCAGAGAACCTTTTTCGCATATTTCCCACAGCCCTGTTTATTATCTAAGGCTATCCAAACGAGTAGACGAATCTGTACGTACGTGGCAACGGGCATGAAACAGTAGATTTGCGTATTCGGGTTCGGTCATGTCAGCTGGGCAGTCCGGCAATCCTTGGACTTGGCGGCGAGCGGTCTTCCAGACGAACCCCGAAGCCTTGTCCATCAAAAGTTCTCGGAGAGATTTGCACGTGCGTGCAAGGTTCAGGAGGTCTAGGGGGTGAATGTATGCGGCCAGCTGGTAGGACCATCACGTCCGTCAGCAAACGGTCGAAAGGAAATCCAAGGGAATGTACGTACGAGGAACAATACGTCGAGGTTGAGTTGACATAGTTCGCCTGGCTTTCCTCGACGCTTTTTTCTGGAAGACTCTGCACCATCTACTCGAGGTTTCTTAGTTCGTGGTGCAACGACGGCGATGTCCTGGCTCTTGCCCTGAGTCGATTCTCTTCGTGGTTGCTCTTGTCTGTACCATTGTTCCAGTTGGTGAAAAGGGGTGTTTGTCGCATCGGGTACCTTTTGTGGCGGCTGTGCCAGCAATACCCACAATTAGCAACGCTGGCGTCTTCAACGTTGCCGCCCGAGTATCGACAAGCGAATCGGCCAGGACTCGGACGTGCGCGATGCCAGCACGTTGGTTCGATGGATATGATAACTGTCACCAAGAAGGCGCGTGATTGACCCAGGTGCGTCTCAATCGTGTACATACGGCATGATTCATGTTAGCGCTCACCGGGGCTACTCAGGGCGACGAACGGGACTCCAACAATCTGTGATGGACCCACTCGAGAAAGAGCGTCGTCGACTAGTTCGGCGGCGACAGACATCGACGTGGTCGAAGATGGAGACGAGGATGGGGAAGACGTCGAGGCCAAGTTACGATCATTTGTGTCCGCATGCCAGGGGGCCCCTCATAACCTTGTAACCCCTCCCGCACCGTTTCCTTTCTCTTCTCTGTCGTCTACTCACGCCCTGCATCAACAGAGCATAAAATCTCCAACGTGTAAGAGGACGTTTCGGAATGCTGCCTCGGCGAATTCCCTGAGGACCGGATCAATTTGAGTAACGTACAGAAGAGGTACGTCAAGTGCGTGCACATTGTTCCTATTACACGCATATACAATGCAAAGTTTTTCTAATGATGCTTTTCGTTCCCTCTGCTCGGCTCACCCACTCCGCGTCGGTCTTCGCGCGCCCGACGTTCCCTCGCGCCCATGTTGCGAGCCGTGATTTGTCCAACGATTTCTTCTGCAGCTGGTTTTGATGCTGCTTTTGCTTGGGTATGTGCATACGTACGCACAAACAGATCAAACCACCCACGGAAGAGGCAAAACAAGAAATGTTCGCTGAGCTATGACAAGACGCGAAACGTGCAGTCAAGGCGGAGGAGGACGCCAAGAAAAACGAAAAGATCAGGCATAAGCAGGGCATGGCTGCAAGTGAACTTACAAACCAAGTCGAATTACCTACGCAAGTTTCTTCGTCCAACCAATCGATATTTGTGCACCTCAGGCTCCATGTCTTTCAAGTAGAAAAATATCGTGGTGCCAGTCATGCGGGTAGAGGCTTGCCATGTAGAGCCCAAATTCGGTTTCAGAGTGCTCTCCTGTACTTTGTTCCTCCGGGCTGACAAGTGTGTAAGTGATCACTAAGTGAAATCTCTTTTCCGCGCGCGCCCGGTGATCCCAGCCCAGTAGACATGTATCCCAAGTCATTAGGTCTAGCACTCCAACTCCAACGGCGGCCAGCGAGCGGCTGGACGAGATACCACCTGCTCCTCATGTACACCCATCCAGCTTGAGTGCGTAATTCATTAGTACTCTACTGATAAGTACCCGTGCAATCGATAGATTACATGCCATCTAAAAAATCTCCCTCTGAAACCCTCCATGTCGTGGACATCAACAAAGGCCCCGCTCCGGTGCGCCCTTCCCCATCGCTTGCCTCACAAACGCCAGTCGCACCTTTCCCCATCCAGCAATACCCCCGTCCTCGTCCTCGCCGCCCGATAACACGTCGGTGGCCACACGAACGCCCCCTGCGAGCGCTCGAGTCGATACAGCACCACATCCCTCACCACGTCCACCTCCCCGCGCACAAGTACCACCCTCAACAATCTCGCCCGCATCTCTTCTCGTCGTTTCGTCTCCGCCTCCGTTACGTTCCGGCGTCTCGTCTTCACCTGCCCCACATCTATATCCTCCCACACCGTACTGGCACGCGACATGGTGCACCGCCACGAGCCTCAAGAGCCCCTCTAGCCCACCACCATCGCATGAAACCAACGCCACCACATACACACCTAAAACCTCGACATCGTTCAATCGGGTACTAGACCACTGCCCAGTCAAAAAGAGTTGCACAACTGGTTCCCCCGATGTGTACAAATGGTTGTAGATTTGCGTGGGCCTGTGACTGAAGTATGTGGGGGTGCGAGAGAAATTGCAGTGTGGGTTATGTTGTGGCCGTGACGATCATATGTGGGGCAGGCTTGTCATCTTACCGCTCTACATTAATGATGTTATGCAGACGTGCGGCCCGTGCTGCCAAAGCCAACGTCTTTGTTTCGAAGCGAAAAAATTGAGCCTAGCACGTTCCAGCCGGTTGATTGTAATGTACGAAATGACCAACACACATTCATAGTTTGATAAGCAGTGATTCCCACTGTCTCATTCGCTGTCCCAGTCCGACGAGTCTGTCATTGACATCCAACAACCCACACGTGACGAGGAGAACCGTTCTCTGAAGGTAGGTTCCTTGAATGTAACTTGCCCGCCTTCTTCAACCATCTCCACCGCACAATATTCGTGCATGCCTACAGGGATGTAATGAACACCTTGTTTGATGTCATTTCTTTCCATGCTACTAGTATGACTGCGTCGACAAACGCTAAATCTTTATGTACAAATGTAACAGCGCAAGAGCTCACCAGTCGACGAGGTGACGCATTGCATCATCTTGTGACATTGCATCTCCAACACGAGGACGGCATAATAGGCACCGCGTCAATACCAGGCGTAATTCCTTTGTGACAGAGAACTCGGCAGCCTGGATTGCATCCATGTACTCGTTGCTAACGAGCTGCCAGCGTGGTGACTTGGAACACGACGTTTGTCGAGTGCGATAACATCGAAGCGCGTGCTGCAGCTATTGTTCGGCATGCCATGCTCAGTCTCACAGATCGCTCTATTCGACTGACAGAAAAACTCACCGAACCCTTCCAACTCCTGATACACGAACTATTGCAAAGCAGGCACTTCAGTCGAGCATTCAAGCGGTCCATATCTTCAACTGTGGCCACATTTGGATCCAGCCCGCACGCATGGACGATGTAGGGTGCGTCCTCCAAGTATTTAACGCTGAACCGGTTCTGGATAGGCAATTTACGTTCCCACTTTTCCTTCCCAAAGGGCGGGTCCTTGTGATGAGGCATGGAAAAAAATACATCGGGATGCCAAGTAAGAGTGGAAGACGTATTAAACACTGCGCAGGCCAAGCGTAGTTTGTCAGTGGGTGCTTGGAATGATTTCATAGGCGTTTCGCTGCTTGATGACACAGCTCGACCACTGGAAGAGCTTTTGCAAGATAATTGGGAAGGAATCTTTACCAACTCTGCAAGTTCAGCATCGAGCTGCTTCCTCCACTCGTCGACCAACACAGGTAGCTGCCTGAATGCGGATTTGAATGGCTTCTTATGCATTTGAGTGCCTTCGGGAGCCTTGATGATGTCTCGAAAAGGGAGGAAACAATTCAGCTCGATCACGTGTGGAAGAAGGTCGAAGGATGGTGTGTTTGATAACGGAGACGTCACGTGGTTGTTATATTCGGTCACCAGTAAGTCTCGACGTGGTTGGTAAACAGTCTTGTCTATTCGTCGAGACCTGAAATAGTCCATGGTATTGAGCCAAAGGGGCCAAATCTGCGCCCATTCTATCGTAGTAAGAATCAACATCAAGTCATGGTTATATCACGTGCGGAAACCTGACCTTTGTCGGTGAGCGGCTTAGATGTCCTGAAAAAGGATTCAGATGGGCAGGATTCTTGGATCTCATCCTGTCCAAAGTATGCGATCTCGGGTTCATATCCGTGCTCCTCGAGACGCTCGAAAATGCTACGCTGGCTTGATATGAAATCATAACTGTTTGAAAAGGGACCTACTCTTCTTCTCGTTCTTGCCGGCGATGTTCTAGATCAAAACTGTGCTTTAATGCTATGTACCCCTCCCACGTTTTGCATTCGCTTGCATGCTGTTAGAAGCCAATCAGGAAACAAACCAAAGAGAAGAAACCAGGCGAACCTGATTTATATTGAAATGTTGTTCCTCCTTTTCGCTCAGAAATCGCTGCTTGTCGGAGGAGTGATTATACTCCTGGATAAACGAGTCCACTTGTTCTTTGTCAACCCACTTTCCTTGTTCTGTGGTATGCTCCAGCAGCGTGATGACTCGAACAACAATGTCACATACTACGTCGCATGGTGAGATTTTCCACAGGGATTACAAGGGTCCGGAGAATGATGTCAGGACATGAGGAAAGAGAGAGAAGCCTAGTTTCGTTTGTGAACTTGATGCTTATAATAAAGCATCTATTGAACCCCACCGTCCATCTCTGCAGCCTGGACAATACCTGCGACGCAAGTTCCAGAGAACCTTTTTCGCATGTTTCCCACAGCCCTGTTTGTTATCTCGGAGCAATCCAAACGAGTAGATGAATCTGTACGTACATGGCAACGGGCGTAAAACAATAGATTTGCGTATTCGGGTTCGGTCATGTCGGCTGGGCAGTCAGGCAACTCGATTTCTAATACCAGTGGGACTTGGCGGCGAGCGGTCTTCCAGACGAACGCTGAAGCTTTGTCCATCAAAAGTTCTCGAAGAGATTTACACGTGCGTGCAAGGTTCAAGAGGTCTAGGGGGTGAAGGTATGCGGCAAGCTAGTAGCACCATCACATCCGTCAGCAAACGGTCGAAAGGAAAGCCAAGGAAATGTACGTACGAGGAACAATACGTCAAGGTTGAGTTGACATAGTTCGCCTGGCTTTCCTCGACGCTTTCTCTTCGTGGTTCTTGTCTGTACCATCGTTCAAGTTGGTGGAAAAGGGCGTTTGCCGCATGGCGTCCCTTTTGTGGCAGCTGTGCCAGTCTGCCAGAAACGTCCACAATTAACAACTCTGGCGTCTTCGACGTTCGAGCATCGACACGCTTGAAGCGAATCGGCCATCCTGGGACGTGCGCGATGTCGAGTTGTGTTGGCACGTTGGTTCGGTCGATGCGGTGACTGTCACGAACTTGAAGACGACGCGTCTACCTACTGGCAGGTGCGTCGTGAACGTCCGGCATCGTGTTGGCGATCGCCAGGGGCTACTCAGGGCAACGAACGGACGGGGACTTTAACAACCTGCGATGGCTCACCCACTCGAGAAGGAGCGTCGTCGACGGGTGCGGCGGCGACAACATAGACGTGGTCAAGGATGAAGACGAGGATGCAGAGGGCAGGGGAAGACCAAGTTACGATCGTTTGCGTACGCGGGGGCTCCTCCTTCCCTGCCCGCACTGTCTGCTGTCTGCTGTCTGTCGTCTGTTCACACCCTGCACCAACAGACCATAAATGTTCAACGTGTAAGAGGACATTTCGAAATGCTGCCTCCGCAAATTCCTACACTGAGAAGAACAAGGGCGATCAGTTTGAATAAAGTACAGAAGTACGTCGCGTGCGTGTACATTATTCCTACATGCGTATACGATACGCGGTTTTTCTAATGACGCCCTCCGCCCCCTCTGCTGGCTCCACGTTTCCTGAGGATTTGTGAAGTCTCACCGCGCTGGTGCACTCCTACACAACAGGGTCAAGCGACACTGGAATTCGCTATGTATGTGGGTATCTATTCATAAGAGTTAGTCTGGTGACCAGACCAGTCTGCAAGTCGTCGTCTATCTAGTCGGGCTGGTCACCAGACTACATATGCTCGAGTGGCCTCACAGTATTCTTCCCACTGACCTCGGAACGGCTATGGGTAAATGGGGAAAAGAAGAGGAAAGACTCACTGAAGGGCCATACTTACTTAGCTTAGACTCGATGGATGAAAAAGCCTTGTGTAGGTACTGCAGCCAGGACTTGATTGACACGAGTTCCGAATTCCATCATTCCGAGTTGAAATCGGTTCTGCTAGTGGCGAAGCCTTGATGATCTTGAACGAGCAACCCGACGAAAAACCACCTCCCCCTCATGTACACCGTCCAGTAGTTCATTAGTACTCTACTGACAAGTACCCGTGCAATCGATAGATCACATGCCATCTAAAAAATCACCCTCCGGAACCCTCTATGTCGCGGACGCCGGACATCAACAAGGGCCCCACCCGCTCCGCTGCGCCCTCCCCCATCGTTTGCCTCACAAACGCCAGTCGCACCTTTCGCCATCCAGAAATACCCCCGTCCTCATCCTCGCCGCCCCGATAACACGTCGGTGGCCACACGAACGCCCCCTGCGAGCGCTGCCAATACAGCACCACATCCCTCACCACATCCGCCTCCCCACGTACAAGTACCGCCCTCAACAACCTCGCTCGCAACTCTTCCCGTCGTTTGACCTCCGTATCCGCCTCCGCCTCCTTCCGAGCCGTCTCGTCTTCGCCTGCCATCACATCCGCGTCCCCCCACACCGTACACGCGACATGATGCACCGCCACGAGCCTCAAGAGCCCTTCCAGCCCACCCCTGTCGCGTGAAACCAACGCCGCCACATACGCACCTAAAACCTCGACGTCCCGCTCGATCGGGTACAAGTACTCCCGTGGGTCCCCTCCCCCACCAACTGTGCAGACGGTATCCTCGATCGGGATACGCACGCTCCTCACGACGTCCCCCAAGCCCGCTCCCCCACCGTGTCCTGGACCAGAGCTAGGGCCAGAACTGACACTATCCCCACCGCACCACAACGCCCGTCGGTAATCCACCGCATAGTACATCGCCAATGGGGTCACCATCAACGCCGCAAAAGTTGGGTGCCCGAACGACACCGCACCGTATAACGCCACCAGGTCCGTATAAAACTGGTAAAACGGCGTCGAACCGAGGTAGATCTTCGAGGCGTCTTCGAGCGCGCACACGCGGGGCGTCGTCACGTGCGGACGCCCAGCACCCCCGCGCACGGTAAATGGCTCGAGCAACCACGCCATCAGTCGTTCCACCCCTGCATCCCTAAACACCTCCACCTCCATGCCGACCCCGCCAGTCCCGACGCCAACACCATGCTCAAGCATACATACCCGCATGCAGGCAAACACCACCTCTGCCGCGCCATGCACGAATCCCTCCAGTCCATGCGTGATCAACACTGTGCGCGCCACATATGCCAACAACAGCGTCGCACGCACCACGTCCACTTCACTCGCAGTCCAATTACCCGGGAGGGCGCGAAAAACCGGCGAGGTGCCAGAGCGTAAAAGATGCGTCAACGAAGTGAACAGAAAATCGCGTGCCAACGGGAGGCCAGCCGCGAATGCACGTGATGGGTGCCCACTGCTGTCGTCACCGTCGCCTGATCCAGGACCATGCAGCGACGAGGAATCTAAGGGGGGAAGACGGAGGGTCGAGGACCGCGAGATGCTCTCCGTGTTCGGTCGAAGTGGCGCCACATATACCTTCCCCTCGGGCCACACCGTGTACTCGAAAAACGGTCGCAGCACATCCACGTGGATACTCTGGGGTAGTGCTGCAGGGTCGACCCCAACGAATTGCGGTGTGACGAATGAAAACATATCGAGCATGGCGAGCGCGTGAGATTCGTCCCCCGGGAGGAGGCGAGACAGGAAAACGAGAGCTTGGGCAAACCATAACTGGGGTGTCGTACCAGGGATGTGCCGCGAGACATGATGAAACTGGATAACAAAGCGCGTCAGGGGGCGTAGACACACTTGCAGATATGGTGCGCCAAGTCTCGAAGGGAGAGACCAGATCGGGTGTTTGACAAGCGTCGCAGAGAGTGCGGAAAGCTCACTCAACGGGAGCGCAAAAGGAGGTGCAGACAACGGTACACCATCGTTGAGGGGCGGGAGACAAGCTAGCCATAGACAGAGTGCAGAAGCGAGGACGCCAACCGCGTTTGTGAGCCGTTTTAAAACACGTTCCCGATCTTGGATCGTAGTCACCCCCTCTTCCCCAAGATCGCGTTGTACCATCTCCAGTGCGCGCCCCACGATCCCAAACTCGGTCCCATTGTTAGTAGTGAAGGTACCCCTAAGAATCCGCAATGCCTGCTCTCGCTCTTCTTCACCGCTCTTGATGCTATTTATCCGCGCGCCTTCGAGCCACGCAGATTCGGCGTCCCATATGGCTGCATAGACTGCCCAGTCTGATGGCTCGTTACCCAGTCCCTCTCTGAGCTTCCGCACGTCTGTCGCCCATCCCCAGGCACATAGTTGGCTCCAGAGTATCTCATGTGGCGGGCTCGTCGCATGTGGATCCGTGGCGCAAATAGTCCATGCATCGACAAGGGACGCCCAGGCTATACGAAGTTGTCTAGACGCCGGATCGGACGCGTTCGCGCTTCCGTGAGGGGATGGGAGACCGGAGTGAACGTATGAAGCGAGGTTGGCAAAGATTTGAGAAGCTGTGGTAGCGATATGAGAGTAGAGACCATACGAGGCTAGGGTGGTGTAGAACCGGAGTGTGTGCGTCAGAAGCGTGGTGGCGAGGGCAGGCGGATAGGGTGACGAAGGTGGAAGGAGGGTGATGAATCGAAGAAGTGCATCTGCGGGGTCGAGTAGCGCCGACGCGTTTGAACGTGATGCAGAGGCTAGCGTAATTAGCATCTGGAGCGCGAGGGGGTTAGGCGACACAGATTCTTCCTTGGGTGGAATGGGTGTCAGGAGAAATGTGTTGAGGATCGTCGGGACAAGACGAGGGGTGGCGGTGATCATATCTGCAACTTGGTTGGATTGTTGAGCAAGCCAGTGGAGGACAGCCATCAGTTGCACAAGTGATTCAGAAGGAAGGGCGGCTTGCGACAATACGTTCGTGATCTGAGGCAGGAGGTAATCGAGCTGTAGCGAGGAAACGATGTCTGGAGCGAGGGCGAGCTCTACACCATCCAGCTCACTCGTCCCATCCCATTCGACAAGACATTCCCACACGACCTCGACTGCTCGCGCACCGAGACTTCCGATCTGATCAATGGCAGCCAGGGCGGAGGCAAGGATACGTTTTCGCAGTTCCCCCTCTTGGCCGGCGAACACGGTGACTTCCTCTGGGCTATCAGGTTGTCGTACCTGCCGACCTAGACGATGGGCAATCTTGGCTAGGATGCCGAGCATTGAGGCCCGTTGAGCAGGAACGGTCGATCGGGCCAGGAGAAAAATGACGTCGATGGTGTATCCGGCACGATTACCTTCAGCGTGATGATGTAGTCCCAGATGAGACGGTAACGATGCAGAGAGAGATGCTGGTACCGAGGCACCGTGAAGATCAAATCGAGGTGCAGATGAATCTGTTGTTTCTAGGGAAGGTGCCTCCATCCATGCGAGGCCAGGATCATTGGGGGGTACGTCGGGGAAGTACCGTCGACGTATGTACTCGGGAGAGCCTTCTTCTGGCTCGTCGTCGTCTTTTGTGGCGCATATGGGTTGGTTTTCCGCAGGACTGTCGGTTGAGTGAAGTCGCTTGGATGGAATAGCATCCTTGTGAAGCATGCCCAGAGAAACGATCGAGTCGTCTTTCGTATCCGGTGGAGGTGGGAGTGCGAGGACGGTTCGTTTGGGAGATATAGGCGCTGATTCGTACACGTGCACATCGTCTGGGGTGACCTCTGCGAAGCGCAACTTGCGACCTGTCCGGCTGGAGGGACGCGTACTGCTCGTCGCAGGCAATGGGGATGGCACTGAACGTTCGAGTTGCTAGTGAGAAAGTAAGTCATCGCTGATCAGGGCTGAGCTTACGTTTCCGTCCTATATTTTCGAGACTCTTGACTCGGAGAATGCCTGGTTTGGCGGCCAGCTCATCTGACACGCGACGCGGGGTAGGGGATGCAACGAGGGCTGCGGGTTCGCGATCATGGCAGTGTTCAGCCGTCTGACGAGCATAATCGTAGTTTTTCGTCTCCTCTACTTTTCCCCGTGCCTCTTGCACTGTTTGCTCTTCCAGCTCCGCCCGGGCTTGGGCCTCCTTTTCCTTTGCCTCTTTTCGCCGTCGTGCTTCGTGAACACGCCTCAGCAGCTGCTCTGTACGCTCGCCCAGTTGCTGCAAAATCGCTCGCTTCTCCGACTCGACCTCATCCTCGTTCATACATGCGATCGTGCGCGCGTTCTCTTCGTGGATCTGGCGAAGTAGGGAATCGGTATCAGTTAGGATGGGTTTGGGGTCGATGATTGGTGCTATCGGTACAACAGGCGTGTGTGTTTTCGGTTGCTTTGACACGACAGAGGGCGAGTCAATCCCCCTCGAGCCGGCGACGTCGCCCTGCAAGTTGGCCACATCCCGTGTGCGAGCAAAGGCGCTCTTGAATCGATGCTGGGTAGGAGTTGGGAATCCTATTCCTGGCGTCCCAGTGAACCTGGAAGACGGCGCGGACGGTGTGCGGGGAGTTTTACGCTCAAACACAGAGCCTATCAGTGGACGTTCATGAGTAGACATTCGAGTCAAGGAGGTGCAGTAGAGGAAGAGAGCGTCCGCATTTGGCCTAGGGCAATGCGTGGTTACGTAACATCTTATAGTCTATTCCGTGTCGGAGCTTTTAGCGTGCGGCAACTCGTAGCTCCTCCAAGTTTCCACTAATCAGATTGAAGTTATCAGAAGCTTCAAGTTCAAGTGCAAACCACATGTTGCAAGCATCCATACTAGTCCACAAATTCTCTACCACCGCCTCTTTCCACAGAGACAGGTTCGACATCGTCGGGAAATACTTTGTATGTCAGGGTTCAAACTCCAAAAAGTTGTCTTTACCCTAGGTTCCAGCCAAATCTGGCCTTGCTTGCTTCGCAGAAATGTTGCCGCGAAGTACCTGAAGTCCGGCCAACCATAATGTTGCTGGTAGCAGTAATTGGGACGTCATGGCAGCCTGAGTCGGGTGACTCTCTCTTTCCCGCTTTGAAGGTGAGAGCACCATACGTACACTGTAAACAAGGCTGGACAGTGATCATTACGACACTCAGTCTGCTCGTTCACGACATCATTGATTCCGAAGCGGACTTCACGTCTAAAGTGGCGGATTTATTCGGTGACAGGGCAGAATTCCTGTGTGTGTGGACGGGGGCCGCCGCCGCAGAGGCTTTGGCAGCTTCGCTCTTCGGAGAGGCGGCCACGTCGACTATTATGCCCAGGCTGTTTGGTTCCCCTGGGGGAGTCATCGCCAGATTAGCAATCGCAGGACTATTTGAAGGCCTGAAGTTACTTTTCGAGGAGGTTTTCGATACTCGGTAAGTAACCGAGTCATTAACGATCCCTGGCCAGGTTCTAACTAACCTGACAGGTCGCATGCTCTGTGGGAGCAATACCTCGCGAGGCCATACGTACACAAGGTCCAGCTTCCTCAGGTTGACTTGGACCTCGATAACTAGTGTCTCTGCTCTTTCTGTACTTGTTGGGAGCCGTCGGATTGACCCGAAAGAGCTTTTGGGTTCCGTCACTCATGAGTTACTACTGTCACGAAAGCATGCGCAAGGCATCCTTGCCCGCGTTGAATGCTGTCTCTGGGAGATATCTCAAGCCCCTAGAAACGAAACTACTTTCGAGTGATCCCTGGTTGTCTAGAGACGGACACTGGGCAAGCGTTCAAATGTTCATCGACGGGACTTCGATGACGATTATCCATGCCATCGTCGATGTCCACAGCACAGGAAAGATGTCAGGCATGTCTGCAACAGTAAATAGTAATCCAGGCCCCTCAGGCTACCGACTATCTGTGGGATCAACCGAATGACATGTGTATCCTCGTATCATACGCTTGAACCAGATAAATACCCCCTATTTGGAACATAATTTAATCGTCCAGCCTCCGGAACGACATATTAGTGGAACTAACATAGCTACTTATATATGGATGCCCATGACACGCCCAACATACTCGCACCGATATTGTAATGCTTGTCCCACCAAGTTACCGACCCCGATCACCGATCCGATCATTCACGTCTCCTTCGGCGCCGTGGCCACCAGATGCCACACTGTGACAAGCATCCGAGTTCTCGTAATCACCACCCTTCCCTGGGGTTGTGGGCAGGCTCGGAGAACTGCAATCTTCAGCACTGCCCTCAACAATGGTTTTAGCATCGCCCCGTGCTTCTACGGCTTCTCCCGCCCCAATGTATACACAGCCATCCTCCACAGCTAGAACATGACCTACCCACGCGTCTTCCCTGGCACTGTTCAGCATTTCTGTCTCCAGATCGCCATCGAGGTCGTATGCAGAAGCACAAAAGTCGGACAACCTTTCTTCGGTGATGTGCGTAAAAGAGGTGGCTACTGAGAGGGAGGTGACGCGGCGGGCATGTGATGGCCGCGGCACAATTGGAGGATAGGTTTTCGAACCACGTTTGGCACGCATGATCCGGGATGGGCTGGTGATCGCGGCCGGGATGGGGGATAGCTGTGAAGTAGGTGTATTGGAAGTGGTAGGGAGGTTGCTGCTACTAGTGTGTCCCCATATTCTCCCAATCTTCCAACGTTCACCCATGTCGCGTTCGCATCGAGGACGAGGGGGATGGGTGATAGGTGAATGTTGCAGGTGTGAAACAGGGATTTTCGGGGCAGCGCTGGATGCAGCACGTGGGCGACTTACGAGGTAAAAGCCCATCGCGATCACGAGTAAACAGACTGTGAGGAGTGAGGAGCGTTAGCCAGATGACTCCGGTGGCAGAAAGTGAGACCCTAGTGAAAAAGTACTACTGGCCTGCTCATATAGAACGTAGCCAACAAAAGAATCACAGTGAAACGTGGGCATTTCTCGCTCATCTCTGGAGCGTACGGTGTACAACCTCGGTCACAAAGACCATGTCGTGTGAAACGCATCGTCGAACAAGATAGCAAAGGACGATGAATGAACAAGACCAACCTACACCAAGGACGATGAAGATCACAGTGTCCTCTCCTACACCTCCGGCGCCGCTACTACTGATGGATCTGTAATGTAATGTGGATTGGATTTGCAGCGCTTCAGCTTCACGAGTAAGGATAGATGTAGGCAGTTCGCCAGGTCTGAAGTTGAGCAGGTGGGTGGGAGCAGGAGCCATGATGACCAGGAGCCGAGTACGGATAGGCGAGGTTAAGTACTAAGAGCAAGTGGCAGCACTTAGCTTGATCAGTGCACAAATGGACGTCCGCAATTTAATATTGCACCGATCAGAGTCCATGGACCGATGGAAACCTTGCCTCCACATTCCGATATACCCCGATCCCGTCCGAGTTTAAGTCAAGGAGAATCATGTCAATGGACTGCTGATGGTGGCAATGAAATGGAGGCGGCCTCGAGGAGACCATAAGGCACCAGGTACTTACGCAAACAACCGTATCATCAAAGCTATTTTTAGTCGATGAACAATAAACTGACCAGGAAGTTGGGTGCAATCCACGGAGAGCGAAAGCACTGAGGGTCTGCGAGCTAGTCAGCGGAATCCGGTGAGACAACCAACGAGGCAAAAATCGCTTGGCACCCACAACTGTCGGTCAATGGGAATAAGAGCACCGTGGTACCTGCATGCTGCAACCTTCCTGAGCCAGCAACACCCCCCCCTCCTCCGAGGGGTTCAGAAAGCCTAAGGCAACATCCCTACATGCCAAATGAGGAATCAGTGACAACTTTGCGCAAAGTCGATCTACGAATGTTCATCGGGCGTATCGGAGAAAAGCTGAACGACCGTACGACTTTTAGCGAGTTCTGATTGGATGGCGTTCCGTCTGTGCCCTGGCTCAGTGGCCCTGGCCCCAAAACCACGTACAACCACTGGCCGGACCACGCGCAAGAATGGAAGAGATGCTATCCAGCGCAGCCACGCGATAAATAGGATTCCCCCAACGTCCTGGTAACAAGCACGCCGGACTACCCGCCAGAACACCTCGCTGTGGAAGGATGAAGAGCCTCGGAGTGGCTCAAGTGGTATATTTCTTATGTAAGCACAGGCGGCAAATAATCGGCAGCCAACGCGTCCGTTGGCGGCTCTCCCAGTGCGCACTCCACGTTGATCCAACGTCGACTTCAGGCAAGGTAGGTAGCCGCATACAGCCGCAATACCTGTCTTGAGAAGGAATGAGTGTCGGCTTCCCCTTGCTGTGTCTTGGTTTTTGCCTGGTTGCGTTCATATTTTCTTACACAACGTACACTGGAATTCTATGGTCAAGATCATTTCGTGCTCGTGAAGTTGCCCTCAAGGAGCTAGGATTCAGAGTAACTAAAACAACAAATTACAAATTTGTTGGATTCTTCCACCCCTACTGGTGAGTGTAGTGCCTCGAGGACTCGACGTACAGCTGGAAATCCCGCGAGTAGCTCACGAGAACTTTCCAAGTAATGCGGGGGGTGGAGGTGAGCGGGTTCTGTGGAGTGCCATCGCCCATATACAGCGCGAACACAAAGACATAATCTGTGTCGTCTACTCTGGCGACGCCGATGCTTCGAAACAGGAAATCATCGAAAAAGTAAAGGTCAGATAATTATCCCTTCCACCCTGATGTTTCTTCACAAATAGGCAACCATGGTATTAGGCTCGCTTTGCGATTAATCTTAATCCTTCCGCACTTCATTTCGTATTCTTGAAATCAAGAGGCCTAGTTGAGGGTTCACGATGGCCTAGGTTTACCATCCTGGGCCAGAGCCTCGGTTCTATGTATCTCGTATGGGAGGCAATGTCGACGTTCATTCCAGACCTCTATATTGGTGGGTCCTAGCTACTCAGACCTGCACAAATAACTCCACCCGTCCTTACATTAACTTCCATCCGACTTCAGACACTATGGGTTACGCCTTTACCTTTCCGGTTGTGGCTTGGCTTACGAGGGCTTCCGTTCCCATTGGAGCATATGTTCATTACCCAACCATATCCACCGACATGCTCGCTCGTGTCCAGGGTGAATCATGGAAGATGCGAGCAAAGCGTCTGTGAGTACTCCATTCACGGTGTTGCACCAATCTTAATGGTTGGGACAGTTATTATCGTCTTATGATGTACTACTACGCCCTATCTCTCTCGCACGCTCAGTTCTTGATGGTCAACTCGTCGTGGACACGCGGCCACATTGCATCTATTATTTCACACGAACACTTCGGTCCATTGATCCGGTGGGCACACCGAGTGACTCCTCTGCTATTCGTAAAATTCTTTCTTTCCCCGTCCGCCGTTCGACTGGTCATGTGCGGCGCAGGTTCAGCGAGCGGTAACAAGACGGACAAAGTGAAACCTGTGACCGTGTATCCTCCATGCGATACGCGAGAGTTGGCCGAGTATTCGCTACAGGGCAGAGAGCGAATTATTCTCGGCATTGCGCAGTTTCGGTGCGTTGATCGTTATACCAGGACCGGACGAGCATGTTGGAGCGTTGACCTAGGCCAGAGAAGAATCTCCCGGCACAGCTCCATGCGTTCGCACAACTTTTGATGGACTACCCCGAGTACAAGACGCTAGATGGTTCAAGCAAGGATCCTGTTATATTGGTGTTACTCGGCGGTGCGCGGCATCAAGGTGATTTAGATAGGGTCGAGTCTTTGCGTTCCTTGGCAAAGGAGTTGGACATCCAGGTATGTTGAACTGTGTAGGAAAACTGTTTTCCACTAATTCTTCACGTCAGAGTCAAGTCAAGTTCGTTGTAAACGCTCCCTACCCTGACATGCTTGGCTGGCTTTCTCGTTCAAGCATTGGTCTGAGTACGATGGTCGACGAACACTTTGGGATCAACGTCGTTGAATTCATGGTAAGCAGTGTAAATTTGCAAATCTATCGAGATCAGTCGCGTGCTCACCACGTGTTTTTTTTGTAATTAGGCAGCAGGTCTCATTCCCCTCAGCCATGCTTCCGGAGGTCCACTGAGCGACATCATCGTGCCATACAAGTCACAGCCTACTGGCTTCCATGCACGGACACCGGGCGAATTCGCGGCGGCTTTGCATGAGGTGTGTTTTCGTCCACCGCGGCTCCTTGTGGCATACACGAGTGCGAATACTGATACTACCTCTTTGTAGATTCTGACGATGGACACTGCCACCCAGCAGGGGTACAGAGAGAGAGCCAGGCGGTGGGCTGTGGAGAGGTTCTCGGAAGAAGAATTTGTCAAGGGGTGGGAAGGGAGTGGATGGATGGCATGTATTCGGTGATAATGCGGACGTCGTGCACGCGCAGGAGGGACCTTACTACACATCAGGAACTATCGACACTCGTGTTTTTATGTTCATCATCCTGCGAAAGCAATCTAGTGGTACACCGATCTAATGATGAACGAGCTCATCTATTCAATCTCCGCACCCTCTATGACTTTCTCACCGTCTTCGGAAAATTTTACGTTGTTCTGTTGACGTGTCAATAAGCTAGTACAGCAGGTATTGCGAAACAACACTCTACCGCGTCTGACGACGATTTACCCACGTACTTCGTATGGGCTGTGCGGGGCGACTGTCAGGGGCGATATGCATATTGCGATAAGCACAGATACTTACTTCCATATGCGACCAAGTCTCCACTCTCGTTTGTAAAGTCGACGCGGGTATAAGCCAAGTTTTTCCCTGGTAACACAAATTCTGAATTATCACACCTCGTCAATCGCAATGGTTCGTACCCAAAGCAGTTATTGTTGCCGTTGCATTCAGAACATCGCCAACTCTACCGGCGGGTCGGACGAATGAGGTGCTGACGTCCGTTGAAACGCCTGTCATATACTGTCCCTTGGAGGCGACAGCCAAGGAGCCCAGGGTATCCGTCAATGACATGATCAATCCACCATGAACAGTCTGACATATTCAGCGAATCAGCACCGCGTCATCGTCATCGCGAGCAGGATGAAGCGCACTCCGACTCTGTTGACTACGTAGGACGTTGAGCAATCCTGCGAACGGTAGACGACGGGAATGCGCACGATTATAGGGCTCTATTCTGAGCTTTGTCTCGACGAGGCCTGGAGTAGCCCGGGTTATGACAAGCTGTTGTTTCATGAAGTCAGCAGGTGCAGCCATGATAGTGGCTGTGGGAGCAGAGCATACAGACATTTGGAAAACATTGTGTGTCATGCCCTGGATGTTTCGTTTAGAAATAGCTACACCCAATAGACATATAGTTAAGCTAACCTTTATTGTCAATGAAGGACTTCCAGACCTGCATGTAGAGGATATTGTTTGCATCAAAAGAACGTGGGAGAGGGAATGAACTTACCCTCCGGGTGAACCGTAGACAAGCAGACATGGGAGAAAAGCTAGAAGAAACAATTATACCAGATCTCAATTTTCCAGCAGTCGAACAACACAAACTTATCAGCGTGATCGCAATGTTTGGGTTGGTCACAGCCCCATTCGGGAAGGCGTTTGTTTATTTCTAATGCCTTTGCCAAATAAACCAATTTGGATTTGTTTGCCACACTTGCAATTTACTCTCCGCTCGGTTGCATCCGACTGCGTCTTCTCCGTAGTAATTGTTGAATTCAGACAGCCAGCGACGTTGCCTAGAACCTCTGCCTTCGCCTCTCGCAGCTCTACAGAAATGTCTGATCTTTGTCCTGTATACGCTCCCTTCTTTGGCGCCATGGTGAGTACTAGCAACTGTTCCCGGGAGCCGACGTTGAAACGCACTGCAGGGCTGCACTTCTGCGATTGTGTTCACGTGTAAGAAATTAATAGTTCCATTGACAAGACCGTTCAATATCCATTTCTTCTTCCTTTCTTTGTGCAGGTATTGGGGCCAGGTTTGTCTGCGATTGTTTTAAAATTTTTCATACTCCAACTGACCAACTCTTAGTTATGGTACTGCCAAGTCTGGTGTCGGTATCTCCGCCATGGGTGTCCTCCGACCTGACCTCGTCATGAGATGTGTCATCCCAGTTATTATGGCTGGTATCATTGCGGTGTGTGCCTCGTTTTGTGTCCTTGGGACAAGCGTGACAAGTATCATGTAATGCAGATTTACGGTCTGGTCGTCTCGGTCCTTATCTCAAGCTCACGTACGTCTGTTTGGCTCTTTTCCCCTGTCATATTAATTGACTTGTGGGTTTTAGTTAGCTCCTCTATGTCGCTTGCATCCAGTTTTATTGACCTTGGTGCCGGTCTTTCGGTCGGCCTCGCTGGTCTCGCGGCTGGTTTTGCTATTGGGATCGTCGGTGATGCAGGTGTGAGGGGTACTGCGCAGCAACCACGGCTATACGTTGGAATGGTTGGTTCTTCGTGCATGTTGTTTTCCATTTGTGTTGACTTGCCACGTAGGTTTTGATTCTCATCTTCGCCGAAGTGTTGGGCCTTTACGGTATGTTCGGTCGAGTTTTCGGGTTCTCTTGTCCTAATGGAATATTCTAGGCCTTATTGTCGCGCTGATCATGCACACGAGGGCTGGTGAAGTTATAGGAGTAAGTCGTGTTGTCAAATTGAATTCCATTGTGATGACCGACGATCTCTTCAGTGCTGAAGTGCCTGTGCTTTGGACAACGACGTGGATGAACACGACACGATGATGATACTAGTTGTGTACTACCTACGTCTGCTGTTCCTCTACCTCAGCGATAATCTCACCTGTTACCCAAGTGTGTCACCGCCAGTCAACTGAGGTCCATCGTGTTCAACAATGTTGAAATTCAGATTGTCCGTATATACATGAATATCATTAACTTGGGCTCATCTGAACCGTGGTAAGACTTGGATATAAACCATGGGAATTAGATATGAACTTGTTGTACCCAAGTTTAGCAACTTTGAGACACATTTACTTGTTCCTTTCTGTCGACGTGTCTGATCACGACTTGCCAATGCCAGCACTGACTTTATAGAGTTCGGAGAGATGAACTCGTTTTCATCGTTGCCAAGGACGTTGCTGGCATTGTCCTTGATTAGCCTTGCCACCCTGCCAGTGCCAGCGGTCACGGTTTCCTTGTCACCGACCTCGTTCAATGACCCGTTTCGCGCCGTCGTCCTCGTACATCGAACTCAGCAGCCAGAGCCACCATTATGCTGCTTGAAACCACTACCGACCATCGACCCTCTAGAAGGACCTGAAGACGTTCTTCTATCGTTCGAAGAGTGGAAGTCAAAACAATTTCGCGCTGGTTCGCAAAGCGGCCCCGCAAAACCCAGGGAGGAGATATCCGACAGCGACACTCCAAGCACAACCAACGTCCAGAATGCCTACGTCCCACCGACAGACGCGCAATTATTTCCCGACCTGTCATATCTCGCCAGTGACGACACCCTTCCACCCCACTTCCGTGTACCCATCGTCGACAGGTTCAACTATGCCAACATAGACTGTTCCGCGCGAGTACACACGTCCCACAAGTCTGCCAAATCAGCTTCGTCAATCCTTGCGTCCAAGAAGGATAAATACATGCTCTCGCCGTGCAGTGCTGATGCCCAGTTCGTAGTGGTGGAACTTTGTGACGACATTAGGATCGACACGGTCCAGATGGCCAATTTCGAGTTTTTCAGTGGGGTGTTCAAGGATTTCTCCGTGAGCGTCGCGAAAACGTATACTGGCACCGACGAGGGGTGGACCTCCGCTGGGACTTATCGTGCAAAGAACATCCGGGGCGTCCAGGTGAGACTTTTCGGTTTCGCGAATTATTGTTTTTGGTTTGATGATACGGACAGTCTTTCCATACACCGACGTCGTTGCGTGACTTCTACCGGTATATTCGAATCGACTTTCACTCGCACTACGGGCACGAATATTACTGCCCCCTCTCCCTGCTTCGGGTATATGGACTCACTCATCTCGAGGAATGGAAGTGGGACACGTGGCAAGCCGAGAGTCGTGCACGACTGAGGGATTCTGCTGCCCAACGGTCGTCGATTGCAGAGCACTCGGCGACGGACAACTCCACGAATACCCAAGTGGTATCCAATAGCGACACGAACTTTTCCATGACACAGTTCCCGGCGGCCGAGATCCCTTCTAATGCCACCTCGTCGCCATCGCCTGTTGAGGCAGCGAGCACACCCACTCGTGAGACGTCGTCTTCGCGCAGCTCATCATCCACACATGCTCTGTCTTGCCCCACTCCCGTCCTCGGTGAGGAAACGTCGATATCGAGCTGTACAGATGGGGCACAGCAGGCGTTAGCGACGCAATCCACAGGGTTACACTCGGTCACAGAAGCAATCTCGTCGCTCTCATCCATGTTCTCGCCTACATCTGTCGTTTCGCCCACCCCGTCTACGGCCGAACACCCTCATCTCCGTGATTCTGAAATACACGCATTTACCACCCTTTCGTCACAGCCAAGTAGCCCTCCGGTATCTCCACCGGTTCAGCAGACTCCCACCCACGCGCAGACTCCCCAACAATGGAGCGGAGAGTCCATTTATCGAACGATAATGAATCGTTTGACCACCCTCGAAGCGAATCATACATTATATGCACGGTATGTGGAGGAGCAAACCGCCGGTGTGCGAGAGGTGTTGAGAAAGCTCAACGAGGAAGTCGGAAGACTTGAGAGCGTCGTAAGTGTTCCTACCTTGGCAACCAATCAGTACGTTAACGGAATTGCTGCACTTCATCCAGAGTCGAATGCAGGCACAGATGTATCAACGCACTGTTCACGAGTGGGAAAGACAAAGACTGCGATTAGAACTTGAACACGGCGAGCTACTCTCTCGCGTCAACTATCTCTCAGACGAGGTGAATGCTGCGTTCTTGCTCGGTTACGTACCACTGACGCAGCGCAGGTTGTACTTGAGAAGCGGCTCGGCATTGCTCAATTGTGTCTTCTCTTAGCAGTGCTTGTGTTTATCGGTCTCACGCGTGGCGCTCCTTCTGCGCAGCACCCTCTTCCGATAGTACATCGCACAAAACGTGATTGGGGTGTTCGCAACCTCAGCTTTGGGAGTAGTACAGACGGCTGGAACCCGCTCAGGAGACGAAGTCGCAGCCCAACTGAAGAAATTGGGAGCATCAAAGCTGAGATTGCAACTGGTGATTATCACCCTCTCATTCGAGAGGAATTTCACTGAAATGATTCCAACGACCAGGAACAGACAATCCTCTGTTGCTCTTAGGGCGGACAGGTAGTTCAGACCCCAAGCCTGAGTCACACGCGACCACCCACAGCCACCCACACGCGGCAAGAGCCTTTAAGTTTCCTGTTGCGTCGACAGCCGCATCCTCGCACAAGCGCGCACATGCACCATCAGCTTTTCGTACACCCACGAAACCCCGTCCGCTCATGTTGATCGATCCACATACACTTCCTCGAGTAGAGCCCATCACCCGATCGCACTCGTCCTCTACATCTGGCCTCCCTCATGCGCGTTCCGCGAAACGCTGGGCACGAACAGCCCATTTGCACGAGATCAAGGTCTCCCGCGAGCGGCGCGGCAGTGGGGGGAAATGGTCCATGGCGTACAAGGACCGGGAGAACGACCATCAGTGTTCGTCGGGAGACATATCCAATGTCTCGCCCTCCTCGTCTCCCTTTCAAACCAAAGCCAAGTGCAGATTGCAGGACGATTTCTGCCGACCGCGCACTCCGTTGGGGGTGCGTAGTTGTGAGGAAAGTGCAGGTGCGGATGCGGATGCGTGGGTCGATACGGACGCGGATGCGGACGACGACGTCTCTGTTGTCTCGGAAAGGGTAGTCGTGCTGAATTCGCCAGGACGTGACGTATTTGGGTAGTTGCGGTTATAGCCCTGACCGATGGGACGGGAAATTTTGTGCATTCCGTACATACCGGATTTTTTCGAGCCGTTGTATATACCTACTCACGGATCATCTAATCTGCTGTTTGGTACTAGATTCTACATGAGACCTCCCTTGCAAGTACGATGTGGGCAGAAATGTGACATGTACAAAGATCAAGGTATGAGCAGGATTAGAGGCACGTTTGAGTGGTGTGCACGATCAACCCAGCTTTCGCTTCACACCCCTCGAAAGGGACGACCGATTGCACATTGTTTCATACCAGATTCCTGTCGTCAATGCCCGGTGACCCCCAAGCGCGATGATTTGATCCGAACGCTCGCATCCTTTGTCTTTTGCACCATGTCGCGCGTATCAGTCAATATTTCTTGGATATATTAGAGACACGGAGCGTCTCGAGACGAGGCAACCAGACATCATGTCCAGGCAATGTATATACAAGCAAGGCACAGCATTTTAAGAAATTCGGGCGAGAACAACGTTCATTGATAGAGCGCCAAATTCAGTTTGTTGACGTTCTCAGGCTGGAGCTGGATTTGGGCGTTGGGCTCGACCTAGTCAGCGGGCCTCAGCGCCACCAACTGGTCCCAAAAAGGGGGTAATGCAGGGTCTTTGTAGTTGCGCGGAATATCGCGCAACACGGTGGCGAATTGCGCCCAGGATGGACGAACGTGATACCGACGAGCTGCCAGTGGCAGCTCGAGTGTGGTAGTAATTCAGGGCTCAAAGTACATTCCGCCGAGATTGATGTACTCGATCGAGGGAAGATGCTAAATACAAAGAATTACCATAATGAAGGGAGCCAAGGATGTGACAACGGAGTGACAGGTGGCATGACAGGTGGTAACGGGGTCAGGGTGGTAGCTTTGAGCTGGGGTGCAGCCGATATGGATAGGTTGTGGAGACAGCGTCGAAAAACTGATATGCGTGCTGGTATAGCGAGAGTCTCATTTGAATGGACCACCGCATCGATCATGATCATACAGATGTGGAATACAAGAGTCTGGCGTCAATCCAGGAAGGCGCATACCGATTGGCTTCAGGGCAAAATTGGCCATCTTTATAGCTAATAGAGTTTCAAGTCAACATGGATGTCGGTGGGGCCCGAGCTTTGCTGCGCTGCAGCACCGGCAGGGTTGAACGTAGTAAGGGGGACGTGCGTGTGGGGAAACGGCAATGGTCATTCAGAGAAGTGGCCTGGGGGTCACAAACATAATTAAATTAATACTTAACATCAGATCTGAGTACAACTGGGGGATGATTGATCCAACAAAGGTGGAGACTGTCTGACATGTTCGCTCACAATACTATTCTGCCGAGTCCATGATCCAGATTTAATTTAGGAAATGAAACACTTCATTGGGTTTTTAGCTAGTGGTTGAAAATCCATGTTTTCCACATTTTCACTATGTGATTATCATTTACTAATTAGCTACCATGAATGCCCTGTTACTATGTAAGATGCCTTTTCTTTCCGTGCCCTGTGGTAGCACTGTGATTACTGTTCCATTTCAATTAATTCGTCTGTCACGAGTCACAGGGGCCTCAAATTGACGAAGAGTTCGAGGTTGTCACGCGTCACATGGCCGAATGACGAAGAATTTCGGCGAATGCGAGTTTACCGAATAGTCCATATTTGGAAGTGGTCTCTTATTGGGTACTATGTCTGACGAAATGACGAAATTTTTGGCCGTCATAACGCGTCACACGGGCTGACGAATTGATTGGAATGGTAGAGTAGTACAGTAACATTTAAATTGTGTGTTCCTGGGTGCCTGTGGTGTTAGTATAACCTTCGGGATTTGCTAATAAGTCGGGAGTAATTTCTTGAAACGGCGTTATAAACTCACAACTGGACCTGCCCTGGAAGAAATGCGGTGCAAACCGACCTAGATCCTACCCCGAAAAGTTCCTTGTGAGCGGCCCACGACAGTAACAGACTCTAATGTATATACGAATTTGAAGTCAGAAACCCTCGACATCCCTGGGACAGCGGCACTGGTGGCTCATCAACACTTAGGGGCTCAAGCGACCAAACTCACTTGCTGATTAGTATGGCTATATTGTAGTGTTACGCAGGGTCTCGGATCGTATCCTTCGGTCGAAATAATTTTTTGCTTGGTGAACATTGGCTCTTCCTTGCGCACCTCCGTCAGCTCGGGGTCCATCTTTTATCGGGTTGATGGATCCTCAATCGTTAGTTCAAGACGAGTGGGTAAAGAAGTGAGTCTTGCCTTTTGGACCTTGCGCGGACTGCTCTCAAGAGTCGTCGTAGAATTCTTGGGGTTGCCGGTTACACGTGCCTCGTGTATGACTATACCCTGACTTTTGACAAGGAGGTGCGTCAAAACTAGCACGCCCGCTAGAAGTAACTACATATATATAGGTTGAATTCATCTGGAGGGGCTCATGGACATTCACCAAAGCATTCTTTCTTTTGAACCGATACGGTAATCTTATTTGTCAGACAGTCGTCCAGATCGTCATCCACAGGGGATGGTTAGTAAGTGACTCTGCAGAGGTGATGCCAGTGGCCATTTGCCAAGTATCATCTCACATTTCCCGATGGATAGTGTTTCAAGAAATTCAATGTTTTTACGTCCGTTTTCATGATTTCGTCTGAGGAGTCTGTGCATAGTGAGTATGGTCTCTGACGTATCGACTTGTTTCCTGTTAACCATCATGATAACTTAGTTCTTGTCCTCCTGCGTGCTTGGGCTCTCTGGGGCTGCCAGAGACGAGTAGCTGTGATACTTGTCGGCAGTTATCTCGTTTTGTTGTTGGTCAGGCTTGTTGGAGTGTTCTTTGGTATGAAGTCCCTCGAGTGTAGGTATAGTCAAGTCGCCTTGCCTAGTATTGCCATGATGCCACTACTTTTCTAGATCGTTCGTTTCAATACACGAATCTCCCTAAGATTTGTGTAACAATGATTCCCGGTATGTGTTGTGATCTCTGTTATGGAAACCCTCATCTTCTCTTGGGCATGGTCTGTAGCAAATGTAGTATGTGTTTCCTGTTACGACCCAATCTGTCCGAACGGCTTACTTTATTGATCAGTGGATTCTCCCCATTTTAACGTGCGTCCCTAGATACGACCTGCACTATTACCTAAGAAAAGATTCGTTCTAACTCGCACTCCGAACAGCGCATCCCAAGACACCTTTGCATTTGGAACTACAATGTCGAGTCTTCGGAATCATTCAAGAGGCACTGGTCAACATCTGTACCCATCCGCTCTCATCCATTTACTCATCCGTGATGGTAAATCACCATGTTTAAAGATACTAGTCGCATATTGACGGTTGTGGTTTGAAATATGTGCACAGCTGTGGTTTTTTACATCGTCAACATCTTCTTTAACGCATTCAATGTAGTGATGTGGTGAGTTATACTATGCTTGACGTCGAGTACATAAGCAGGATAACTGTTCGAATCAACTTCTAAGGAGTGTTTATGCAAGCGTAAGTCAATCTCCCTCCCTGCGAGACACATTCATATATCTGAATACCTGGTTGCATTGTCTCCAGAGTCCAATGAACGTCTTGTCCCTGACGTGAGTCATATCAACTATCTTTTTTACAAGCTTGAATATACATCCAGGTTTGCTTTGAGCCTGCTTTCCGTCGCAGGCCAGCGCCTCGTTCTCAACCTTCGTGGAATCAAAGTTCGCTCGTACGGTCCGCGTTCGATCAGTGGGGAGGTGGATAGGCAGCTTGAGATTATTCGTAACGCACATCCAGAATGGTGGAACTCGGACAGAAGCCAATCTGTGCGCTTGGAGAAAAAACATAACTGCAGGGAGGTAGAAATGGTGGGTTTGACCGAGATACGTGCTTTTGCCGAAAGCTAAAATAGAGGTTTCCAGGAGGGATGGGATCAGCAGCAGTTACATGTCTAAAGTCAACCTCAAGGTGGGTGCGGCGGGTTCTCGACACCATAATGACTGATGCCATGAACAATTTCGAACGTCCAGGGGTGCAAAGTACCGTGCTCATCGACAACAGCGCGGAATGAGCGCGTTCTCTTGTTTACTAGGGAACAACAGCGTTCCGGACTGAAGAGCTTGCATTTCAGTTCGTCACAGCTCGGCCCGCGCGAATGACATCAGTCCTCAATGTATAGTTGAGTGCACTCTCTGTGCACACCCGACTTGAAGCACCTCTCTACCAGAGTCTATCCGTGAAAGGCGTTGTTTGAAAGCATGTTTCGGAATGGGTACTTCTGCATATACTCGTTGGATTCTAATGGTGTATGATAGTGGACAGACAGCGACTTTGCAAACTAGCTTAGGCACTCCCATTGATCACGCGCCGTTACGGTCAGCTCAGGTGACTGGGCCTCGAGCTTGATCGATCTGATCGGCGACTCCATCTAGTTGCCATCAGCAACCGGGCGCATTCCCAGGCTTTCGTATGTTTCCGTGAACTCTGGCCCTTTGGCGTGACGCGTTCACCCGACCGTGAATTTACTACATCTCTACACAACTGATAGAAGTTATCCAATATGACAGCCCAGCCCCCGCTTCCCGACAAGTGGACCAATTTCTTGAGAGATATCTATGTACAGGGCCAGCCGCCTATCTTGGGTACGGTCAACGTCAAGGAGATCGAAGAAAAGGCCAGAGAGGTTATGAAGAACCACTTGCGTGCGTACCCGCGCAAACTCGCTTACCATGTCAATGGCTGACCAGAAGTACTTGTCATCTGCTTTGTATCGACAGCGGCATACATGTACACCTTTGGAAGTGCCGGGACGTGGTCGACGGACGAAGCAAATAAAAAGGCGTTGGAGAATTGGAAGATCGTGCCCCGAATGCTCGTCGATGCAACGAACCGCAGTTTAGAAGTGCGTGTCCGTTAGCTCACGAGTCTGGTGCACTCTCACGAATCGTTTACCAGACCACGATCTTTGGCGTGAAATACCCTGTCCCGATATTTGTTGCACCTGTTGGCGTGCAAGGTATTCTGCATGCAGACGGTGAACTCGCAACTGCACGCGCAGCTGGGAACGTCGGTGTTCCCTACATTATGAGTACTGCGGCCACCCGATCCATCGAAGATGTGGCCGCAGCCAACGGTTCGAATGGCCACAGATGGTACCAACTTTATTGGTGAACACATTCTTTCGCCAACGTTGCCTCTGACGAGCCGTTAACTACTCTTGGGAACCTCTAGGCCCCGTACTTCAGAAATCATCGTCTCGTTACTGAAACGAGCCAAGGCAAGCGGGTTTACGGCGCTCGTGATCACGCTCGACACCATGACCATTGGTTGGCGTCCTCACGATCTCGACACCGCATATCTCCCTTTCGTCTACGGGGTTGGCATCCAAGTTGGCACGTCTGATCCAGTGTTCATGAAGCGGTTCGGTCTCGAGCCGCGCAAAGGCGAGTCCACCGCATTCCCGTTCGAGCCCGTCAAGATCAGGGAAGCTGCTCTCGAAAAGGGCGACCAACGCGTGGCGAGAGAGATGATGCTGGGGATGGAGTGGGCCGGCGAGGTGAATTCGGGCGTGTATAGGACGTGGGAGGACCTGAAGTTCGTCAGGGGCAACTGGGATGGGCCTATCGTGCTAAAAGGTATCCAACGCGTTTCGGTGAGTTAGTATTCAGGGTGGATCCCGTCCATGAGTGACATGTCCGCTCCGGACGCGCAGGACGCAGAGAAGGCGATCGCACTAGGAATGGAAGGAATCATCGTCTCGAATCACGGTTTGTTGCATGCGTATCTGTCAAGACGTGACTGACATCTTACGCTCGAAGGTGGTCGCCAGGTTGACGGCGCAATCGGCTCTCTGGATGCACTTGACAACATCATGCGCTCGCCCAAGGTCCTCGCTGCCCAGCGGTCCGGAAAACTGACTGTTCTTTTCGACTCGGGAATCCGCACGGGAAGTGATATCATCAAGGCCCTCGCGATAGGTGCTCAAGGTGTCCTGAGTCAGTCTTGTCATTGTTTGAGCTCTGCTCGCGCGATTCTGATTCTGATTCTGTATCCACACAGTCGGACGTCCGTTCATGCATGGCCTTGCGATTGCTGGACAGGAGGGTGTCGAGCAGATCTTGTTGCAGACCATTTGTGATTTGCATATCTCGATGGGGCTGATTGGGTATGGCGACATCAACGAGATCATCGGGAAGAGGGACGAAATTTTGAGGAGGCTGGAGTACAAACTGTAGTTGCCCGAGGATTTATATGGCGGAATGGGAATGGTGTATTGTTCTGGCACCCGTTCTGGGCACGTGAAGATATGTAAGGTTCATCCTTCGTGAACGACTTGTCCATGAGAATCTAGCTAAGCCACACCGGATCTTGGCGGACAACATGAGCATAAGAATCCCTGTGAGGCAGAGGCATGTCAGGTGTGTCAATCGGATCACCTTTCTCGTCTCATCCACTTCGATCATGAAGCTGTCATCACTGTCATCGTATTCGGGATTTTCTCTTCAAGAAGTTTTGGTAAACATGAGAACAATACTATTCAAGAGTAAGCATGACACGGACAGTGGATGCTGATGCGCGGTTGCTCGTGGAGCATTACTGTAAACGACCGAACAAGGACACGAAACGAAACGAAGCCCGAGTTCGTGCAAGAATGTCAGTCAGGATCACGGCCTGGGTCCGCGGCGAGACTGATCTACGAATCAAAGGATATCAAACAGACTCTTTGCCACACCCTCTTCAAAGGATCTCTTCAATGGACACTGGTATTGCAGCGATCGACCAAAGTCAATCAATCGGAAGCTATGACGTCGATGTCGGTGAGGTATTAGATCACATTTATCTTCTTCTTCCAACGGACTGCACGTGGGATGGTGCTTTTGCGCGAGGATGTTACGCTCAGCGAACGACTCGTGAAGCCATCCCGCAGAGTGGAAGCGGAACAACAATGCTGCGCACTCGTGGCGATCGTCGATCGATAACTCCCTGACCCTGATCGGTTTGCCACAGTGTTCGATGAGCAGGATGGGGCTACAATACTCGTTCTCGCCGTCCGAACCGGATGGGGTGTCCGGTGTGTAGTACCCAAAGAACTGTGGCACGACCGCGCCGACGGGCGCTGGATAGTGGAGAGGCGGGATGACGTTGTACCCGGTCCAGTGCTGGAAGAAGTGAGCGGGGAATTTAAGGTAGTTGCTAGCTTCTCGTTCAAGATGCCGGTCGTTTGGAAGCGACAGCTTCGCCGCGACGCGGAACCTGGCTGTCCGGGGAATTGATTTCATTTTTCTGAGCTGATGCTTGCAGATCGTGTCAGGGAACGAGGGGTTTTGCCATTGAATTTTCGGGTAGACGGAAACGACCAGTCCTCGATAATGAACGTAACGGTTCGTCACGGAGTCAGACACGCGTGCAAAGTGCTGGGAGGGAGCATCCGCCGGGGGAGTCTCCCCGAACGTGGTTCCATCAACCATGCCTACCGTTTCCATAGGCACGTGCTCGAGTATTACCTCAACGAAACCCACATAACGGGGAGGGATCTGAACAGAGGATGATGAAGGAGAATGACAAGAGGCAGCGTCGTGTGCCCTGGGGCCCTTGTATGTCTTCGCTGCTTTGTTCAGGCGCTGCTCCCACTCTCCAGACTCCTTTAGCCGATCTACTTCAACTTTGATCTGCTCGTCAAGGCAAGACTTGCAATAGGTGCTCTCGCAGAAGAGGTCTCGCGGAATCTCCAACTCAGCCTCATAAACGATGGAATGATGCCCTGTCCCAAGCCTTCCCTTTGGGGAGAGGTATAGATGGGCTTCAGGGACTTCTGTTGGGTTGCGAGGCCGCTTGGGGAGGAAAGCACGGATTGCGGGTTGTTCAGTTGGCCCTTCCGTTTCTTGCGGAGATATGAAGACCGTTTCAGGGAGCGCTTCGTCCTCAATACCATCAGCAGCTTTTGAGGTGGCTTCCGCCATCCTTTGTGATTCAGGTGGCAGTGAGAGGGAATACGTTCGTATGTGGTCAGTCTTCGAGGTCCAAGACTCTTCTTCTCCCTCGCGGGATGCTTTCGAGCCAGGGTTGACATTAACGAGTTTCCATGGATCGTGTACATAAAGCTTCTTGGGGAGAAGATAGATCGGTATTCCTCGCTGGAGGGCAAACGGAGAACACGAGCTCTCAAACGGAACCAACGGCCACGGGGAGGGGTAATGGCTGGGGTGGAAAGGTGACTCCACGGAAACGTCTGATGGAAGTTGCTGTATGTCAATTTTCTCCATGGAGTCGGCAGATTTGCCACTTGGGTCCTTCGCCCCCTCTTCTAGGGCTAGTTCCGAGTCCTCGGCTACTTCAACAACGTCCTTTTTCAGTTCAGTGCCCTCCCCAGGAACTGCTTCGGATATGTCAAGCATTTGCACATCTACCTCAGGCCCCGCTGGAGATGCTTCTGGTGGTGTGGAACTCCGAGTCTTCTTGTCCGTCTTATCGACGACGCCAAAAGCTGCATGCACCTGACGCTCATGAATCACAATAGCTTGAGCGGGATCCCACCCTGGGATTTCCTTAGGATCTGCTTCACGAGCTGCCCAGGCGATCTGGCTTTGGGCATGCTCAAGTTCACCAAGTGCCTTCATAATCTGGGTGAGGATGCTTCCGGTCGAGATGATTTCTCCGTTAGTGCCGCCGGGTACCAGATGGACAAAGTAAAAGTCACAGAGCGTAGCTCCCCACAAGTCGAGGCCGTTTCCCGCCTCTTTGCCGTGAATGTCGGAAAGTGAGATGAGTTTACCATTCGGGTCGCGTGGCCAGTGGCGGAAAATAAAGCGATTTTTACCGGTTGGATAATTCATGAGGGCTTTCGCTGAAGGCGGGACAGAATGAAGATCAAGAAGGGGCGGGTAGGGCTTGACGGCATCTGCAAGGCTATACCATTGTCTACATCAGCCACTGATGGGAGCGTGCATGACATCTCACGTTTCTGCTTTCCCCTTGTCTATATGAAGGGAGTGGTCATTAAGGACGTCTGTGTCTGCGGCAAGCTTGAGTTTTGCCTTTTCAGTGTTGAGAAAACCTCTTTCCATGGTAAGGGGTGACAGTGATGGATAGGAGATAGTCACGCTGGCTTATATCGGCGAAGCCACGAGGCATCTTTAGCCACAACTACTCAATCGAGACGTGGATCAGCTATTGCTATTGCCAAAAGAACCGTCCACAGTGCTGGGGGCATAATTTGGTAATGGCATAGGCTCTCACCCGGTATGCACCCGAAGTAAATAACATCATGTGAGAAATATTGTGATGACCCCTCTGAAGTATACTTCAGGTGTATGTCAGCCTATGCTATAATTTATTACCAACTTACGGTCTGACGATCAACTCCAACGCTGTGGCAGCAATCCAATGGGTACTTGTCCACTTTTCAGCACTCCATCATTTAAATATACAACATTTTCGGTATTTTAGTTTCGGTGGCAATACATGTCGCAAGCAACCTATCTCTATTGAGGCCGGTGTTTGAATCTATCGTGACTTTGTGACCGCCGAAAAGTGGGTAGGTGCCGATTGGGGTAGTACGGTCACATTCAAGTTCAATTTGGTACATAGTATGCAGGATCAGTGTTTGTTTGGCAATGGCCTTGGAAACAAACAATCACTTCCCATTTTGGGAATTTAGGAATATTCTTGACCCTCAAAGCAGCGCGCGCGTTCCCCGGGAGACACCTTCGATCTTGCGGGTTTTTGGAGTATCGACTTGAAAATGGATGTGGTTCCCGAGGATGGGGAATACTCGGCAACTCACAAACAAAGTTTTCGCGACCGGACCTTCTCGCTGAATTCAATGCCACAAGCGTCGTCCGTTAACTTCCGGAACTCCCGAGCACTCCGCCTTCGCAGTTCAATAGTCAGTCCGAAAGGCATCACGTGCGTATATTCGATATGACTTCGGGCGCTTCTTACCCTACCCTTCCACCGTATTTATAGCTCAGATACTGAACTCGCCGAAATTGTGTCGCCCGTCCCTCGTCGGCATTTGTCACACACCTCTGAGAGTCTGTCTTGGCTCAAATCCGATGCATTCTCTGATGTCGATTCACAAGCCCGCTGTGTTTCACCCCTTTCTGCTGCTTCCTCCACGCCCTCCGTCTTCCCTTCGAGCTCGAGCAGGCGACTGAGCTTCAGCGTGCTCTTGGAGCAGGAAAGACAAACCCGTACCACAGCTCTCCGAAGGACTCAAACCGAAGATACGACGGATCATGGTGCTGTCAGACGGTGGGTCCGTTGGATGCATAGACGTAACATGAAGGCATGGGTAGTACCATGTGCAATTATCGCCTCAACTTACGTGAAGTGGTGCATAGGTCTGGGAGGTTATTCGGGTATGTTTTTGGCCCACATACTACATCATTGCCCGTGTTGAACACCATTCTACCCGGGCCGTTCAGGGTACGGAACACCACCCATGTTCGGTGATTTTGAGGCACAGCGACATTGGATGGAGTTAACTATCCACCTCCCCGTTCAACGGTGGTATCGTCATGACCTGCAATATTGGGGCCTCGATTACCCTCCATTGACAGCTTATGTCTCTTGGATGTGTGGAAAGATGTAAGTCTCCAAATGTCTTGCGTGCAACTCATATGGACCGGCTTTCTTCAAGTGGATCATGGATAGAGCCTTCATGGTTCGCTTTGGATACTTCTCGCGGAATAGAAACGCCGGGAATTAAGTTATTCATGCGTGCAAGTGTGATTGTGCTCGACGCTCTCATATACGTTTCAGCACTGTATGCCTTCACACGGACGTGGCATGCCTCGCGGTCTTCAAGGACGCAGGTATGATGTTTGTTCGTTGTATTTCTTCTCCGAATTCACCTGAAGCGTAGCATGCTGCACTTGTCACGTTGTTATTTCATCCCGCGCTTCTGCTCATTGACTTCGGCCACTTCCAATATAATTCGGTGATGCTTGGTGCGTGAATCATACCATACCTACGATACAGTGTGATATAATCCGTAACACTAGGATTTACGTTGTTAGCGATCACCGCGTTTGCTGTCGGGTTTGACTTGATCGGGGCAGTTTTATTTGTGCTCAGCCTAGGCTTCAAGCAAATGTCCCTTTATTATGCCCCCGCTATTGGAGCATATTTACTCGGAAAATGTATCTTCTTGGGATCTAAGAAGGGGTACGATTATTGCTTGGTGGACATGTGTGTGCACTGACACAAAGATCAGCCTCCAACTATTCACCAAACTTGCGTTGGTCACTATACTCTCCTTCCTTATCCTCTTTGCACCCTTCCTCCCCCCATTCTCTCCCATTTCCACTCTCGGGGCCTCAATAACACGCATTTTCCCATTCTCTCGCGGTCTTTTCGAAGACAAGGTCGCCAACTTTTGGTGTTTCACAAATGTCACCATCCTCAAATGGGGGCGTTTATTTGACGGAAAGGAGCCATTGCTCATCAAAGGCTCCGCGGCCTTAACGGCACTTGGATTTTCACCTGCTGTTGCTGGACTTTTGTGGGGGTGTTATAAGATGCAATCACCCCCAGCAGATCAGCGGCCGCAAGCACCGACACCCACTCTGCCCTTGCTCCCTTACGCGCTGCTGACGACCTCGATATCATTCTTCCTCTTTTCGTTCCAGGTTCACGAGAAGTCCATCATATTGCCTCTCCTCCCCCTTACTCTCCTTCTCTCCGGTGCGTCGCCCGGTGAAGAAGTATTTGCCTGGGGCGCTCTCGGGAACATCGTCGGCGTCTTCAGGTTGGGCCCGTTGTATTTCCTTGCTTAATACTCCTCACGAACTTCATCACAGCATGTGGCCATTGTTAAAGAAAGATGGTCTCGGCGTGCAATATGTCGCGATGGTCTTACTCTGGTGCCGACTCGTAGGGTACAACCCCTTCCGTGTGCAGTTTGACTCTTTCGTTCACTTTCTCTCAACGGTGCGTGACTTCTCTGGCTGTTCTGTCTGTGTCCGAGGTGATTGACGAAGTACCCCTCCCAGGTCGTCAATATGTCAATGCTCCTTTTGCATCTGCTCGAAATGGTCGTGACACCTCCCACGCGCTACCCCGACCTATTTCCTGTTCTGAACGTGCTCGTGTGCACGCCCGTCTTTGGGCTGATATGGCTGTGGAGTATCAAACGCTGCATCCAGGTCAGCTGGGCGATCGCCGGGCTACCTGGTTCGAGAACCAACATCAAAATCAAGCTCGTGAAAGATGACGCGCACGACAGCGAAAACGAGCACGTGGGTACGACCGTTCGGCGCCCCCCGGGAAGTATTCGCCGGGATGCGGGCATGCGTGCGGTGAGCTTGGGATACGCGAGCGGGCAGAGTGGCGGCGGCGGGGGGAAGGGTTATGGGGATCCGAGGCGAAGAGCTTTGGAGAAGTGGTCTAGGCGGGTTGGGAGCGTGGAGGTGGAGGGTGAACGATGAAGTCCCCAAGGTGTATTCTGGACGGATTTATAGTGCGCCTCGTGCTGTACACGTCGATACTGGTCTATTTATCTCGGTCCTGCCGGTGGCGGCTGAAGTTCGTTACATTCGACGGTCTTTCTGTTTGCTGTACGTCTTCCAGCGTCAATGTTCTGAGCTTCGTCAGTAACAATGCTAGTAATCATGTATCGACATGCACCACTTTACGTTGTACGATGACTGTCAACCACTGCAAGTCATAGTGGTATCTAGCTCAGTGTTTGAGATGGTGATCGTGAGTACTTCATGACCCACACGGTGGGTAGCCTGCCGTCGCGAACATCAGGCATCTAATTCGTCTAGACGTTCTCCTCGATTCCACGAAAACGAGTCATCTGGGAACACACATGATGAAACAGACATCCCAGTTACGGACAACCATCATGATGAATTTCCGCCAATATCTTGTTGAAACTCTACACCGCACGCGTACCTACGCGGACAGATAACCTGGGCTAGTTAAACGCTCTTAGGCTTAGGCCCAAACGTACTTTGCATGCTGTTCAGGGTATCTAGATCCTTTCACGTCAGCATTCTCGATGACCTGATTGATCTCTTGCAGTTTCGTCTCGATGAACCCAACATCACCACTTGCAGAATTCTCGAGGGTACGTTTGGCGTGCCTAGATAATACACGTTCAGAAACAAACATAATCAGACTTCCAATAGAAATCTGTACGCACGACGATCCCGGAAGGGGTATGACGTGTGAGCCGAGGGAGCTGACCCAGGCGATAGAAAGTTGTGCGGGAGTGATCTTCTTCTTGGCAAGCTCGGTCAGAGCATCCACAATAGCAAAGTTGTGCCTAAGGTTCTGGTGCGGCAGGAGTCAGAAGTGTGTATGTCTGTGGGATGTGAGTCGTGCGTCTTCTTGGAAACGAGGCATGTGATGGCGGATGTCTCCCTCTGAATAATGCGTCAATCTTCTTAACTCTGGAGGTACAACGAAGTCACGTACCAGGAACGTCCTCAGGTCTCTTGATCTGCCCAGTGAAGAAACCTCTTCCAAGTGGCCTACACCATCGTCAGAAATGTAGTACAAAGTTCAACAAGGGAGCCCACGAGTATGCCGCAACTGCTACACCAAGTTCCTTGGCGGTGGCGATGGCTGGGACAGTGGGGAGTGAGGTCAGTCGCCAAGGAAATTAAAACATTCTAACCGACCATCGCGTGTCTGTTGCTCGTATGAAAACGGACTGATGTCAATCTCAACGACACTGATCTAGTGAACCTACAAAGGGGCTCAGTCACGTCCATGACGATCGTAGTTACTGCAAACCTGGTGACCGCGACGGAGGGTCTCTGCACTGCACTCGCACATGCCGATGTGGTCCAATTTTCCCTCGCTTTTGAGCTTGGCGAGTGCGGCGATGGACACTTCCACGGGAACGTTGGGGTCGACGCGAGCGCACTGGAATAAGTCGAGGCGCTTAGTTCCTCTTAATTTTTCGTTCACCAAACTAACGCTCCGAGTAAGATTCTCTGCACTAAAAGAAGAAAATCCTTGTAGAGTTCATCCAAATCCATCAGAATTGGTGATCACTCACGAGCAGTCCGGAAGTAGTTGCCCAGGCAAGCTCCCTCCCTTGAAAGCCAAACGAAAGCATTGTCAGAAATATAGGTGCGACAAAGTCTATTCCCCCCGACTGACTTTAATGGACAAAAATTTCCTGTCAACGTACTCAGGGTACCTTTCGAAGAATCTGGCAATCATTTCGAGATTCGTAGTGGACGCGTTATGACCGTAAAATTCTCCTGTTTGAGGATTGAAATGACGAGATCGAACACGTTGCAAATCTCCACCAACCTCCATTGAGGAACATTTTAGAACCAGGAGGCAACGCATCGATACCTGCCTTGATCGCTTCAAAACATTGCTCGTCGGGAACAGGGACTGGGGTCCATCTACAAGATTCTCTAATCAGACAGGCGAGCCACCAGGTGACCGGCAATAGTCCTTGTTACTCACGTCATCATCATAAGACCATGCTGTTGCAGAAGCAATGAGATCGTCGTCAAGTAGGAAGAATAACCAGGTCTTACAGCGACATTCCCAATTACGACATTGGATGCGGTTCCTCCGAGGTTGGTCGTAACTCGAGTCATTGTACAGCCTTGTATCGAACGGAAGATCACCAGGTGGGTTCGAGTGTGTGTTCTTTTGCGGTTTCATGCGAAAAGCCTTTATAACTTATCTAGTACCCGACAAGCAAGCATGTCCTATGTGACGCACATTCTCGGCACCATGATCAGCAATATTGGTCATATTGTACAGTACTCACTGCACGACTAATCAAGGAGGATTGTTGAATGGGTGATAAATTACCAGATCACTTAATCGTCCACAGCCCATCCCGATGGGGATGACGTAGTCGTTTTGGATGACAGAATGGTTCGCTTGTCAAAGTTTTTTCCTCAAAAGGATCAATTTCAGTCTCCGTGGAATTCCCCAGACCGTTGTAACTTAGTCTGGTGACCAGTCCTTGTCTATGAGGATGCCACATAGAGAGGTAAACCGTCGATAGATCTGACGGTCTGGTAAAAGTCCCTTGCGGTTTCATGGGAAGTCAGGCCATGACAGCCGCTTATCTGCCACCCGACAAGCAAGCATGTCCTCACCTCAGGCTCAGCTATGTGACGCGCGTTCTCGGTACCATGATCAGCAATACTGGTCAATGATATTGTACTCACTGCACGACTAATCGAGTGGGTTGTTGAATGGTTGTGATAAATTAAGTACCAGATCACTTACTAGTAATCGGCCACGACATGCTTAGAGTCACGGTGCTCCCGACGGGGATGACACAGAGGGGATTACGAGGATCATATCAGACTCGCTGGAAAGCCGTTCAATTGCGATTTCAAGCTTCGAGTCTCAGGGTTGTGTTCAAACCCTGTGCACAGTAACTCATGGTTGTACTGTTCTAGAATCCTCGGTGGCTTTCGTTTGTGATTGTTGTACTGGCGCGACTTCTTCAAGCCGGGCCCCTTGAAGGAGTCTGTCTTGTATATCAGATGATCGTGGAGAATGTGCATCGGCCGGATGTTGGCAGCAGCGTCGGATCCAGACTCGTGTCTAGTCTGTCTCTGTCTAGGTCTACAGTATTCCGAATTCGAGAGTGGTGCGCGTTTGAACGCGCACCGTGTTACAGCGCTCCAACCATTGACGCGTCGGATGCCGGGTCATCCATCTTTCAAGTTAGGTTCTTCGGACTGTACGTTTGTTACTATGGATCTTCGTTATGCGCTGTCTCTATGTACGCGCTGACGTTTTGGACTTGACAACTGACTCTATCTACCTAATAATATTTATTTATGCTATGCATACGTTCCATACGCCACAGACATATCTTGTTGGTCACCTTTGTCATGATATCAACGGGACTCAGGGGGTAATTCCTAGTCATAAATGCAGCGGTATGACACGAACTCGGAATGCATAGATCAATGCCTCCCATCTTCAGTACCCGAACGCAAACACAGCATCCATGCGGGCAACTTCAAGCTGAACACGCATGCGAACGAGACGGTTGCATCGCCTGCTTCTTGCTGATATATTCTATCCGTCAGTCTAACGATACGAATCAAAACAGTGAATTCTCACCATGACATGTGCATGAACACCTGGCACGGCCGACGGCCGAGACGGCTCGTGCCCTTGTTGCACCTAATAGGACATGAGTGTTCACGATATGGACGGCTATCATTGGAACGACTCTCACGGTGCCCGCTTCCCTTGTACCTGCAGACCCTTGTCCATTACGGGCCACGTTCTTGTTCCGATGGCTCGCTTCAGCCATCTTGACATTTCCTTTATTCTGTAGCGCACGGTAAACAACGGCGCTGATGAATAAACTAAAACAACGAACCCAGTTGACGGGTTTTGCGACCGCTCGCTGAGATAGCTCGTCAGATACACCATCACCATTGTCTACAGTGAAGAGAACACTCACTCGCACGCGTTGTCCTGCAGCCATCCTCGGGAGTTCACTTTTTGTGGAGTCCTCTCTCGACCGTAACTGGGAATGAAAGCCAAGATTGATGGGTTGACCAGACCTTGTGGCGGGTTGATCGGACGGCTGTGAGCCCTGATTCCTGTTAGTCTTCTTGAATCTCGCGGGAAGCCATCGTTCGAGCACCGAAATGCCTTTGGATGAATCAGGTGTGTCGAGAGGGTTCTTTAGAGAAGCCGTTTTGGGAGGAAAGACGATGGATAGGGGACCCGCCAATTTCGGTGTGGCCTGGAGTGAGCGTGACGGCGTTACGATAACTGTGCGCGGCGCGGTAGAAGATGCTGGGGACGGTGGCTCAAGCAATGTCAGCACGAAAGCAAGTCAGTTAAATCGTCACAGACCTCATTATAGTCGAACAGCGGTGTGGGAGTGCCAGATGGCAAGTCGACCTCACGCCATCATGAAAACCAGCATTGGAAATATAAATAACCAAAGTCCTACCTCGAGCAAATCATTATCACTGTCCTCGCGGTGGGTTTCTGACTCGGGTTGACTTGACGTCGTGGGTTGCTTCTTGTGTGGGAATGCAGGAATCAGTACGCTTTCGATGACAGAATGCTAAACTCGTACGGGAGTCGAGTCTGGCGGCTTCTTGTCATGGACATCCAATGTCGAAGGCTGTTCGTCTTGTCGTTTCTGCGGCTCATCTTTAGGTGTGTCCGGTTCAAGGTCTTCTTGCATAGGTGCCTGATGTCAAGGGAAGGAAGAGAATGTGTAACTTGTCTGACATGCCAGCATTGTGAATGCACAAATACTTACCAGGAAAGGACCATACGAGTCCGGCAGGATATTGCTAAGATTACGAATCGTGATATTCCCTTCGTATCCTCCGGTCGCAAGATAGCCGCAATCCGGCGATAGCGCAATCGACCAAATCCCTTGGCCATCCTCGATGACTGGACCTATCTGAGTGAGTGTCAATGTGTCCCAGAACGAGATTCTGGCAGTAGAATCCCTTGCGAAGGTGGCAAGGAATTTCCCGTTGGAGGCTAGAGCGATAGACACTACGCTGCCGACGTCGTCAACCTGCAATTCGGCGAGTTGAGACCCGGTGGATACGTCAAAGGACTTGATTTTATTGCTGCCAGATGCAACGAAAATTTACTGCGGGTTGGTTGACCATGCAAGCGGTGTAATCGAGGACCATGCATAGGAAAACTCAATGTTGTTGATCTTGACGAGCTGGTCGCCGTTGTGACTATCAAAGACATGGATGGAGTTCTCAGCTGGACAGACAGTGGAGATTCGTTCACCGTTCGGCGAGAACTTGACACCCCCGACGGGACCATCATGTTGGAGCGGGCCAACCAATCTTTCCCCGGTCAGGATGTTCCAGATCGCGATACTCGCTTTCTTGTCACCGCTTCCAGTACCGGTGGCAAACCTGGTGGAGTCCGGTGAGATGTCCACTGTGTCGACATATGTTCTGCCCTCCACTTCGATGGCCTTTTCCTGGGTTTTCGCGTCCCATACGCTTGCCCCCTCCACGGTCCCACACACTATCCACTTGCGATCCCTCGACACAGAAATGGCGTTGGTCGAGACTGTTCCCATCGGTGTCCCCACCTCTTGACCGTCTGCAACTCGCCATCGTCGAACCCCATCCCCTCTCCCGCTCAATAAATGCACTCCGTCTGGGTGGAAAGTGACCGAGTATATTGCACGAGGGCCACCGGTTTCAATCACTATTGCCTCTTCTTCTGATTTTTCAGCATTGTACCAATCACTCGTGAGAACTGCCAGAACATACCGGTCTTCGTCGTCGACATCCTCCACAATGGTGCAGGCTCGTAGGTATTCCGCAATGTCAAGAAACAACGCGTTCAGGTTGAGTTGTGATACGCAGAGAGTTGCTGTTGAGTTCCATAACAGGCTTCCTTCCACGTAGGTGCCTCGCGGCTTTGGCGCTTCGACCCTCAGTGACTCATGTCCCCTCCCATCTATCGTTGACTCATACCCAGGGGCCGCGGTACTGGCTGTCGGATTCCGGAAATTTGTCCCCAGGGGTAGTGGCGTGAATCAATGTGATTCAGATTGGATGTGCCGCACGGCCGGGCGCGGCTGTGGCGCACTGTCTGCCCTTGGAAGTGCCTTACAATGTCTACGGCGGCTAACTTATCATGGTAGCGGCACGCATGAGCAAAGTTCCCAACTTCTGGGGAAAACTATTTTCATGCGAAAACATATCCATTGCTCGATGGAACTGATCACCATCACAACACGACAAGACGATGATAACCCACAGTAGGCAGTATATAGACAAGAGATGAGCATATTTCTTGAGTTTATTAAGAAATATGAGTGAGGTCCAACACTCGTCCCGTCTAGTCACATCCTGTATCCAATATCCACAATATTGTAACATGATCCAGAAACTATGGAATGTCAGAAATGCACCTACTGTCTGTACATCACTCGTCGCTGCCCGTGTCTGAGGCGGTCAGCTATCTCTGTGTGATCGGCCAACGTTCTCGGTGCGCGCCGGTGTAGGGGGGGCACTTGTCACAGGGGTGGACGTCGCGTGCGTGCTGTGCTGGGCGACAGGCAGCGCATTGGGCCGTCGCACGATGGGAAGGGCGGGTGGACGTTGGGTGTCGCGGGTGCGCACGTCATGTGTGTGCCGCACAGGGCAACGGGTGGCACATTAGGCTTTGGGCTGTGGCACCCATTGGGAGGGAAGGGGAGCGTCGGGAGTCACAGTGAGCAGAGGGTCCCGCCCTGTTGAGATGGGGCACTGGGCGGGTGTGCACGTCGCGTGCGTGCGGTGCCGGGTAATGGGAGGCGCATTGGGATGGCACACTGACAGAGAAGGGTTTGGCATCGCAATGCGGACGTCATATGCGTGGCTGTGGCCTCGCGATTGGCAGGTGGCGCTGAGCGACCATTGGGATGGGGGGGCGATTTTGCGGCCGTGCGCAGAATTTTTGCCAAGTTAAAAAAATGGAGACCGTCAGGTGAAAAAACAATGTCTTCGATGATGCGCGTGACAACGCAGGGAGCCTTGTTGATAAATCTACAAGACAGCGAGTTGAGCTGACGAACAACAATCAACGACAAAAGAACTCTCATGCATTGGGCCCATGAACTGTATAGTATTAGATAATTTTATTCTCACGGACGAGACATTCCCACGGGCCGTTTTGTAGAGTACGGTCGTTTGGGCACGAGAAAATCCTCCTCACTACCAAGTCGGGGAACTATCTTCCTTTGCATAGGTTGGTCGACAAGCGCAACGAAAGTGCATTTTCATAATCGATTTTCAGGCACGTTTTTTTATTGGCCAGAACTATAAGGTTCCGTGACAGCGGTTCGGAATTCAATCGACTCCCTCCTAACGCATACCTCTCGGGATTGCCCCAGATCTAGCTGTGTGTTACTAGGGAGTATGTGTTATGTAAGGTAGTCGACGGCATTCGGTGGACTTTGAATATCTGGACACATTGATCTCCGACTGAAATTCTCCACTTGGGTTCACTGCATTACTATGCTGGCCGGGCCGAAAGGGCATTATTTAAGATCCAACGATGAGTGCCTGGAATGTCTCTCAATTGCAAGGAGTGAGATTATGGACATCATGGTATTTAGCACGATAGGTAGTTGGTGGCGAACCATGAGCCGACGCTGGCCGGAGATTTACAATGGTTCGCTTGTCAAAGTTTTTTCCTCAAAAGGCTTAATTTCGGTCCGCATGGAATTCCCCAGACCGCTGTAACCTCACGTGAGTAGATTTGTATCCGCTATCAAAACAGAGCTGATAAGATTTATATCCTGTGAACATTGCACGGTGCATTGCAAACCACTGTACCAGTCCAAACTTAAATACTCAATTCAGGAGACTCTCCCCAGTGCGGTCCTGGACCAACTTCTTCCTTACATTTTCTCTGAACTTAACTTCCGCCATTCCGCCGCATCTGAACACTTGATCAGCATGCTCCAAGTTATAAGCTTTGTCCCCACACAATACAGTTCCGAATTCCCAATAGAGACATGCCCCATTATCTCCAATGGGTAGGTCTCGAACGTGACAAAACGCTGACTTCAATATGTTACCAAACTAGAAGGTGACATTGGGGGTCTTCACTGGCATACCCCACCCTATCCACCAACCCTCTACCACCCAGACTCCGACTCGAAACAATCGCCATCGTATCTCAACATGAAGTTCTCCTGGCTCGACATCTCTATTCCTTTTTTCAATACCGCGCCTGCAATGGTGCCGGTTTCCGTAAATTGGTTTCCCAACAGACGATGCAACTATGAATGTCATTTTTGCTTCCACACCAACACGAACGAATTCATCCTCCCCCTAGAGGACGCCAAACGTGGACTTCGCATGCTCGTCGACGCGGGGATGAAGAAACTCAACATCAGCGGCGGTGAACCGTTTCTCCAGCCCCGCTACATAGGGGAGGTCTTCAAATACTGCAAAGAAGAGCTTCACGTCGAGTCATGCTCTGTCGTGAACAATGGCTCGAAGGTGACGGAGAAATGGCTGGACCAATACGGCCAATATCTGGATGTCATGGCCATATCGTGTGATTCGTTCGACGTTGACACCAACGTCAAACAGGGCCGTGCGGAGAATGGAACCGCCACGACCCACATTGACAACGTCTTCAAGGTCGCTCAGTGGGCCAAAGAGAGGGGGATCAAAGTCAAGATCAACACGGTTGTCACCATGTGCGTGGTTGGAGTCGACCATGCTGTTTGCTGACTCATTCTCCACAGCAACAATTGGGAAGAAGACATGAATGACCAAATCGAGGAGCTTGCGCCCTTCCGCTGGAAGGTGGGTGTGGGTCCGGATGGGTCCCAGGTGATCAGACCATCAAGATCCGGTCACTGATTAATTTAATCTGGCAGGTTTTCCAAGTGCTCCTATTGGACTCGGAAAACACAGGCGCCGAGACCGGCTCGCTTCGTGATGCGCGCAATCTCATTATCACGAATGAGCAGTTCAAGGCGTTCCTCGACAGGCATGCTTCTCAAAAGTGCATGGTCCCTGAGGACAACGATGCTATGAAGGATTCATACCTGAATTTGGACGAAAAGATGAGGTAGGCACTTTATATGAAGAGTCCGAATACGAAGCTAATCAGCATTTCGTTAGATTTTTGAACTGTAAGGATGGGGGCAAGAAACCCGGGAGATCGTTGTTAGATGTTGGCGTACGATCGTCGCTCCAAGACTCAGGCTTCGACGAGAGTGCTTTCAATGAGCGCGGAGGAATATTTGACTGGAAGAGAGAAGCCCCTTCATCTCTCGAGTGGTAGGTTCATATGTCGATGTTTTGTGTTGATGTTCCACCGGAGGCCTGGTTCAGGTTGTACTATTAGTGTAACGTGGTTTGTATTTCCATCATATCTAAGCGACTCGGATGGTGTACCCAGCAGCAAGTACAGTGTCCGCTTCTCCATTCCTGCAAGTTCTTTTCAGTTCTAAGTGTCCAGATGTGGACGGCGTGCCACCACGGCGGCCACTGCGACCGTGGTAGCCACCGGACACGGAAGATCGCCATAGCAACGCCGTCAGGCCATGCACTGGCCGGTGTCTGACGGAGCCACTGTGTCAATCTTCAAGCTTCAAGTCGCACACCTGAGGTACAAAACAGGTCCATGTCCAGCTCGCGTCAACGGAGAAAACAATGGATAATCGGAAGTCCTGAGCTTCGGCATCACCAACAAGAGTGTTCTAAGGAAGACAGGTCTCGGTTAAAATGCAAGGTGTTCCAAACGAGATGTGTCGAGACAGAGGGGAACAAGTTGGAACAGCGCTTCGATCTCCGCTCTGTCGACGTGGTTTACACTGAAGAATAGACGACAATTGGAAGGGCTTCCGTGAACATTTTGGGTAGCATGTGCAGAAGGAGGTGTCCCATACGCTATTCCTGAACCGTGTCGAGGATCCTATCCACACAAACAGTGCGGAAATGTTGATTTCGAGTTCGAGTGTTTCAAGAGTGCATTGAGAAGCGAGTTTGTCTAGTCAGATTCCAAAGGAATAATCATAAATTCGTAGCCTCTTCGATTGAGCTGCCATTTTACCTACTTGTCAAGAAGGGTCATAGATCTGATCCACGCACAGCAGAAGAAGTGACGAAGGAAGTGACGTTTGGAGAGAGATCTGGTATATCAGAGTATGGCCCATTCAGGAGCAGGGGAACTTGTGAACGGATGAAAGAGAGCACAATGGTGGTCAGTGCACCATAGGTCCTGCGAAATATTTAAACAGTAGAACGCTGGAATCATTGACATTCGAAAACGTAATCCCAGTCGAACTCGGCGAGGCTGAGAGGTGAGAAGACGACCTGAAACGTGGCGTTCGAGAAAAGTGGTGATGAATTATTTTACCAATGCAGGTACTCGGGTCTCACCTTGCAAAATGTCAACCAGTCTGTCTCATCCATGAAAGCCAGGACGACTGAACTTCAGTTTGACCAAACACGGTGAAGAAACGACGGACCTCAGGCTTTGGGCAGATCACGAACAACAGATGAAGACTATTGAGAAGCCGCCAAAGAACATCCAACGCCACTACACTGGACGACCATCATGCGCTGGCGAGCGATGTCAGGGTTTGCTTGCGGTCACGGCGTTAGCGCATGTCCATATCTGAGTCGACTTGCGTTGTCATTTGCTTCTCCTCTACGCGTGACCCCGTCCAACAGCCTGATAAACTCAAAGGTAAGATACGGAATTTCAGAAACGAAGAGGCAATTGTCAATGTACGGGAGTGGTCGGGCATTCCGTGGCAGTACTGTAAGGGTCTCATTTCGAGCTAGGCGAAGTCACAGGAAGGAAGGAGAGGGAGAGGAGGAACAAAAGAGACGATCTAGCGTGGGAAGAGGACGTCCTTCCGGGTTCATAGGCGTAGCCGGCGGACTCAGAGCCTGGCTCAACCCCCCGTGTCAACTTTCAAGTTGAAGTGTATCGATATACCTCCCGAACGAGACTGATTCTACACCAAACTTTGGGTATGTCATCGTTTCCGCCTGAGGGTGGCATCTTTTATTTTACATACATGCAGCCTTGTATGATTTCCCTATAATACTTGACCTGAAGCTCCTATATCAGAACTACAGGATTATTCAGAGAATTGATAGCGGGGTGTTGCTGATTCAGCTACTGCAAAGCCCAGTAACTATGCATTTACATCTGATCAGTGGCTATTGAGAATCTATGATTTGATATTAATTATCTTATCTTGTCTGGGTTGCTCTTCATGATTACTAATACATTCTAGACCCATGACGTCACAAGATCTAGACCTTTATGACATAACTATGACATCATTTCTATTCTTATCCAGATGATGTCATATCACACCATTATGGCTCTTGACCAATGGCCTTTATCCTGCTACTATGGATTGCACCATTCATTCTCACGATTATTTCACAATCATACCACCTTCTCTATTTAGAAGGATATCACAATATGTACAAACAATAGTTGTACACTATATAGACCCAAGTACTTTTCGTACTCAGAATCTAAGCTCTTCTCTTCTCTCACCAAGTGAATAGCTACAAGCAACAGTCTTTCATACTGCAAAGTACTTAAGTGAGTATTCTCTTCACTAGTTCACCCTTTGCTGTTGTCTCTGCACCCAGCGAGATCTTGCACTCTCGTTAGCAGCAGCTTGTGCCAAATGGCCATGCACACTGGGGCAGCCAAGTTGATATTGTTGTGCCTTAATGACTTTTGATGTTCAATTTTTGCAGTGATGCCTCGTTATGGAATACAATGAGGTGCTGCGGATTGATGCTGACTCTGCTATACCTTCTTTTCCTAGGTGGTTTATGGTGTTATTAATCAATGCATGAATGTATAAAAGGACTGTCATCTTTAACCATTGTGATTATCATAATCATTATTTGATTATTCCAATACCTCTATATCTGTGCAGTGAAATGACTCTTGTCGGCACTCTCTGAAGTAAATTCAAAGTCATATGTTTATAACTCACCTGCATCTTTGGACCAAAGTTAACTTTTGCTGTTTCGTTACAGATCCTCAGTGTTGTAGCCCTTAATGGATTTGAGCTCCAACAGCCTCAGTGGACATTCACAAACAAGCCCCCAGAATTTACAGTCAAGTTTCCCTATGGGAAGATCCCTGCCTTCAAGGGTATGGATGGATTCATGCTGATTGAAGGTATTATGATTGCCTGCTATTGTGAGTGGCCCAGGAATTTGTTTAGTCGACGGTTATCTGGACCCATTCATTCTAGTGAGCAGTATTGGGACCCAAGTTAGCCTGTTGGGCTCCAGTGCACACAAAGTTGCAGTTATCAATCAATGGATGCACTTTGCTGAACATGAGATTTGCGTACTGACTCAGAACAGCACTGGTCTGATCTACGGCTTCTTTGGGCCTTTCAATCTTGAGGCAAGGGCTAAAATTACTGCTATCTCTGATCAGATATCTGAGATGATGCTTTCTATAGACTTTTGATAAAAACCATAAGCACCTTATGCGTGGCCTTGCCTATCTCAAATCCCATCTGAAGGCATATCCTTTAGAGTATGTAGCCTTGGACACCCTCACCCTCGCCAACTTGGTTCTGGCTGGTGTGATTTTTGCTGCTGTGTGTGTTTCACTTGGATCTGCTGATCATGCTCAGTATCTGCACATTTTTGCTCATTATGAAAAGGTGATTCTGGGTGACAGGATGAAGCAGTACTGGGGAATGGAGGAGTTTGTGGACATTCAAATCACTGAACCTAAGACATATCCATTATTCTAAGGATGTATAGGAATGATGACTCTTTGTGTCAATGCGATTTCACTGGATGGAGGTTGTTCGATGAATACACATTGTCCTCGACCAGTATGTGTCCCATGTGAAATAATACCTGTGTTCTCATTCTGGTACTCACTTATTCTGTTGCTCACGTTGATGGATAGCAGGATCTGCCACCATGGTCCGAGTTGTGCCCACTCTCAATGTTTTGGAATGCCCAACTGTAGGGCCACATGTTCACCCCTATCAAAGCAATGTGACTGAAAATTTTCAAAATTTGGTGGGGCGAAGTGACAGGGCTCGGCGATTAGCTAAGTCATTTTCCCTGGAATAGGGGTTAGTAGTCATTGCACAGAACACCCATTTGACTTGGTTTATAAGCAGCACCGGAAAATATTCAAGGGTTGGTGAAACTCTTCCTCCAGCCTGTCTGGTAATCTGTTCTGAAGTTGAATGTCTCTGCAGATTACATCAACAACTTCCTGATTTCTGGTCATAGATTTTCAGCATTGCAGCTCTCAATGAGCTGGAGCTGGAGAAACCTGAGTGGAATTTCTCGAATTTATGGCAAGGTTCCTGCATTTGAGGGTCAAGATGGATTCAAGCTGTTTGAGGGTACAACAATTGCATGTTATTGTGAGTAGGACTTTGACGAGTTGCCTGATATCAAGAACTCACCTGTTCTAGTGAGTGATCTTGGAACCAAAGTTAACTTGTTGGGTTCTGATATGAAAGAAATTGCACTTGTTGATCAATGGATTCACTTTGTGGAACAAGAGATTGAAGGACCTGCTCACAGCCTCATAGGCCTGATATTTGGCTTCTCTGGGCCATTCAGTCACAAGGTGGGTATTGCACCACAGACCTGTTGAGGATTCCTCGCTTAATGATGTGTTCATGATAGGCACTTGACAAGTACATAGAGCACTTGGTTCATGCCCTAACTATCGGGATAACCTGATTATGCAGGGGCAAGATGTCAAGGATGCTTTTATTTCACCTTTTCACCTTATCACATTTCACTACTTTCATCTCTTCACGGACTCACAGACTTCTTCCAGTTGTTTCTATCGCATTCTATTAGCTATGTCATACCTCATGTATTCCTCATGTTTCTCTGTATATAAGTAGTCAGTCCACTATACTTATTCCCCACTCTTGGAATAGTTATTATCTGCCTTTGCAATACTCATTTTGAGTACCATTGGTTTGAGCCTGTCATATCCCAAATTATTACAAGTCCAACTCCATCCTCCGTCCTCACCTCCATATCAACTCTGGTACAATTTCTCTTTAGATACAACCTCTGACTCTCGGACCTCTTTTCCTATCTCTGTCCCATTGTTCCATTTCAATCATATGACCTTTGTTTCTGTAATAGTGTTAGTCTCTCTTCCTCTGACCTATGTTTCGCTTAGGAGTACAGCTCCAGTAATACTTGTGTTCCGATATCTCTTACCAATCCCTCATACTCCATTACTAATTCTATGTCCCTCCAAAGTATATAAACTCTTAGAATTCCACTTGTATTCTTTAGTTCAAATATTAACTTAGATTCAGCTCCTCTCTTGAGTCTTGAAGACTCTCCTCCGATTTTGACTTGACTTCACTGTCCAACAGTGTTAAGTCTTACCTCTGACCTCTGACCCTCCAAATCCGGGACTGACTCTGACAAGGGCACAGCACATATGCTGACGCCAAGGTTCTACATGCCTTGACTAACTCCGGAGTTCTGGAGTTTACTCGGAGTTGACCCGGTTTTAACAGTATATTCGAACTCACACTTGTCAAGAGTCTTCTAACATCATGGCCACTCGTACTACTTGTTCACAGACTCATGCCATAGGCGCCACCAATGCTTCCTTATCTCCTAGATACATACAACCCTCTCAATGTATTCAGAAGTAGTTGTCGAGGTCCTGACCTCATAGACCAATTCCGGAGCTTCTCTGCTTGTTGTACCCCCACTTCTGCCTCTCAAGTGTGTCCTGCCCAGCATTCTCCAACTTCGGGTGCATGCATTGTCGAACTCTCCGATGATGCAGAGAACTCATCACAAACCAGTCACCGCTTGAGAGAGTGTTCCTTTTGTACTCCACCCAACAACAATGGTCCTTCCAGAGGTCTGAATGACCCCAGAGATGATCCCTCCAACAGTGATTCTGATGATCTGGAAGGTGACCTATTTTCCAACCCCAACAATGACGACGATGAAGATGAGGACGAACAAGTTCCCCGCAACACCCTTGCGCAGCTCGCAAGCACTATCTGCAACCTTGCTTGTTCCTCTCGTCATCCTGCCTCTGACTCTACCCCATGCACCAAAGTCTGGGAGCTGGATCAGTTTGATGGAACAGATTCCCGCAAACTCTGGGCCTTCCTGGTCCAGTGCAAATTAAACTTCCAAGATCACCCTAAGGCTTTCGTCTTCAACTGTGCTAAAGTCACCTTTGTGCAAT